>LDKF01001440.1:0-42242 GCA_001026735.1 Rotylenchulus reniformis
CAATAACATCACTACATATACTACCATTCTTGTGAAAAAAATAGTCAAAAAAATTTCATCAAGGAAATAACAGATATTCAATGTTATTAATTGATTAATCATTTAAGTAATATTGTTTTAATAATTTTGGGCAGTGAAATTGTAGAAAGTGGCCAACTTTTTGTCAATTAAATTAAACGGGATTTATAAAAAATCTATTACATTTTTATTATATAAAAAATTCTCATAGCAAGATGATATCAATATGGCCAAATGAGAAAAGAAGGATCAAAAATAAAATATTAAATATCAATTAGTTTATTCAATTCTTTGACTATTAAAATATTGAACATCGAAAAAATATTTTATAATAATTAAAATATGATATAAAATTAAAAAATAAAAACAATTTTTTTTGACTAATTATATATCTAAATACAATATATGTCTAATTCTATCCTTTACACTTGCGAATATTTTTTATGTTATATTTTCTGTAGCAATTTTTATTAGAAAATTAAAATATAATTTAATGAATTTTAAATTGTCTAAATTGTTAGGTGCACTATTTTTTGTAATAATAAATATTTAATAGTTTTATTATTTCTCTTCAGAAAATAATATATGTAACTTATTTTTAAATAAAAATGCTCTATTTATAAACATTTATAATAAAAATTTAAATAAATATTTAAATATTAAATTTATTAATAATTTTTCTTAAAAAATTTTTTAATGTTTTTTTCAATTTTTTTAGATTATCTATTAATTGTAAAGATATTTACGTAAATTTTACATTATTTTTTATTTAATTTTCAATTGCTATAGAATCTATAATTATATATGAATTATTTTATACAATCTTTATTTTGCTATGGTAATTAGTTCTGGTATGTTTTATTGATATTTGATATGTTTTCATGTATTCTTTATATTATTTTCGAAATTATAATTAATAATTTTATTTAATTAAATTATTTTCTAAGATAATCTTAATAAATTCAGTTTGAACGTTGATTTATTGCAATAATTTTAACCTGTCTTTTTCTTTTATGTATATTTTGTGATTTTTATTTTTATTATAGTTTATTCTTTATTTTATGTTGATATTGTATATAATTTTTAGTCAAAATTGAGAGATTTTACAATTTTTGAGGGTTTTAAAAACTTTCTTATATATTTTTTCAATGAAAAATATTATTTATTTATTTATCTTATGAATTGTAATATTTTTATTAAATAATCTTTTTTATATTCTTTTTCTCATCTTTAAATACTAATTTATATTAATTTATATTTAACAATATTGAATTCCTAATCTTTTTTATAATCTTTTTCGCATCTTTAAATACTAATATATATTTGCTAATTAATAATTTCTAGCAAAAAATGTCATAGTAAGGATACTATTTATAAGCTCAATTAACTTTCGCTTAGCGCAAATGATGATCTTATTAAAATCATTTTTATAAAAAAATTCCATAACGCAAATATATATTATATTTATATTTTTAATTACATATTACATTTTTTATAATTAAGTATATGAATTTCTCAATTTTAATTCAAATAATTTAATTCATCTGGTTACTTATGAATTTTTAAATTCAATTTAAACATTTTACATAATTTACTTGAAAAAAGCAATTTTTTGAATTATTGTTCGGCTGTAACTCCGCTCCCCTTGAGCACTCACTTTTTCATCGTACAATGTCAAACGTGGCACTGCCCGAACATTGTTAATCCCTACAAATTAGCCGTTTAATCTGTACTATTCTTATCCTTACGTGATAAATAAAATTAATACATCGCATTTAGTGAAATAATTTCTAATATTAACGATACCTATTTATTTGTAGTATTAAAATTATTGTATTTTAATTATAAAATTAATTTCTATTCTTAACCTTAGGTTGATTTAATTTTAAATAGCGAAATGGTTGATGTTCCAATGAAAGCGAGTTCTCTGAACTTCTTACTCGAGTTGACTTTTTATAACAATAATGATTATTTGTTAAAATATTATATTTTTAAAAAATATATTTCTATTAGTTTAATTATTTATATAATTTTTCTATATGAATAAATATCTCTCATTATTTCGCATTAATACTATTATTGATATAGTTCATTAGATTAATTATTATTTACATTTTAAAGCATCTAATAAATGATAATTTCTAAGACAAATATCATTAAGTTATTAGTTTAAATTCATTTTAAAACCAGTATAAATTTAAAAAATAAATTTATCTATTGCTAATGCACTGCTATGCCTTCAGCTATATTACCCATAAATGGCGTGTAGTGTGTAACGGTTTAATTAATTGTTTTGATCATAAGAAATAAAGAATAATTAACTTGTATTCGATAATCTCATCAATTAAAATATTTATATCCATCAATTAATATCAGTTTTTAATTTTTTAATTAATTTATAAATTATCCAAGATATTTCTTTAATAGTAATTTTTAATAAAATAAAATAATATTATACAATTAAAATTTATTAAAAATTTTTTCTATGCTCTCTGAGGCCTTCAAAGAAGAGCTTTCACAAGCTTGAGGTACAGGGGTAGCTTCTTATTTTTTGGAAATGCAGATCACATTATAAAATTAAAAAAGTTAATATTGGCAATTATATTTTAATTTTATAAAAATGAAAATTTTTTTTGAATTTTAAACAAAGTCATTCATCCACGACAGAGTCATTCATTCATTGATTCTGGCAAATGTGTACATTATCAAAATCTAAAATTTAGGTTTCAATATGATACAGTTGTCTAAAATAAACGACTTAATAAAAATTTGAACTCGTGAGTGCAAAAAGCTTGATGCAGATCTTAGAGAGATTTATTTAATTAAAATTTTATTTGTCGAATTTTTTATTTTTAAAAAAGAATAATTTAAAAAACATATTACTTTTTGAAGAATTCTAAAAATTTTCCTGGAATTTAATTTTTATTTTAAATTGATAATAAATATTTAATAATCACAACAGTTCTTTGCAATTTTTTATATTTATTTTCATATTTTTCTAAATTAAATATTTAGTTAAAAATATATTTTTAATTTAATTTATTATATTAAATTAAACATACTTATGCAATTTATCTATATTTATATTTAAAAAATAACCTTAAGCTGTAGTTAAGCTGAAAATTGCATGTAGTTAATTGTATTATTTAATGTTCAATATTAAAAAATTAATTTTCATATAAAAATTAAACTATATCATGAATTTTTAAAAATATTATAATAATATTTTTATTACATACTGTTTCATTTTAATTTAATTTACAAGATAAATTAATCCAATCTGTCTAAAAAATTATTAATTAGTAGTAATAAGTTTTTTGTTTTAATAAATCACCGTACATAATTTATAAAATATAAGATTTCCAGAATCTTATATTTCTAGAAATTCTCTTTTATAACAATCCATATTTTTTGTATTAAATTTAAAATATTATAATTTAAAAAGCTAATTGAATAGATTTTAGCAATTATCTATTTTTCAAATTATAGCAAAATGCATCTAAATTCTTTTAAAACTAAAATTTTATTAATATTAAAAATTTAAAATAATATAAAATTGATATTAATTTATATATAAATAATTCAATAAAAAATATAATACAAATACATTAATTTTAAAATATGATTAGGTCAAAACATTTTTGAGGTTTTTATTTTATAAAAAAATGAAGAAACATAATTAAAAATCATCGAATATCAGATTGTGCATAATGTAGAAAAGCACATTTATCTGCATCATTTTAATAATTTAAATTGAATAACGAATCTATATTTTTTACAAAAGTAATTTATGAAATTAAATTGCCCATCTCAATAATCAAGGTCCGACAATAAATATAAAAATAAATAACAAATTAAAAAATTAAGAATAAATGCACAAAAATCTAAAATAATTAAAACATTTTTTATAATTTTTGCCAGTTATAATTAATAAATATTTCATCATAGATATTTGATTTAATATTTTTTAATAAAAATTATTTTATAAAAATAAATCATTTTATAAAAATAAATTTATAATTTATGCATAAAACCGTAGTTAGTGATGAAAGACATTTTATGGAATGGACTATACTAAAAAATATTTTATAATTCATATTGCCTTAAAAGCTACTGAAAACATTTTTTAATTATATCTATTTCATGTTTAATCACAAAATAATACGATTATTTAATGTTAATGTAAGAATAATGAAAAATAAATGTTTAATATTGAATAATTATTTCACTTAAAATTAATCAAATAATTATTTGATTATATTTTTTTATTAAAAAAGAATATTTATATGAAATGAATGTAATAGAAAGAATACTATTTGTTTTAAAGCACACTTGAACATTTTTTGAACAAAAATAAGAATTCTATTTTAAATTTTAGTAGTTTTTATCTATAAAGAACAAATTAATATGAAATATTGAATACTATATTAATATAATATAAAATAAATATTTTGATATTTTACATTTATTTTTTACATAAGACGAGTGTTGATACTGTAACAGGATAAAAGAATAAAGATCTTCTGATGTGTACTAATATAAAAGTTATATAGTTTCAAAAAATCAATTCCTTAATGCCTTTAAAAAATAATATACTATGCAAGATAAGTGAACCTTTTTTCTTTAATTAGAAAATAAATTGTGCGAAAATAAAAATGAAAAAAAGTGGAAATGGATCATTTGTTTTATTAAAAAGGGAATTAGAATATATTTAAATATTATCATTTAATAATTTGAGACCTAGATAAAAAGTAAAAAAAGAAGATATGCATCGAAATCAATGGGTTGAACACTTGTACACGTTTACATTTATATTGAATAAGTATAAATGAAAAGACTAAACAACTTATTTTTCATAAAATGAAAAAAATATATAAGAGTTCTTTAATATTTAGATCATTATAATATCATTATTTATTTCTTTTTAACAAATCAACGAAAACATTAATACTTAAAAATAAGTATTAATGTAATTTTTCTTAAAGATAATATTTTAAATCGTAAATAAAAATTGAGCAAACATTGGAGAAAATTAAAATATAAACAAGCAATCAAGATTATATATTTTTTAAATACATGATGCAAAAAAATTCAGACATTACAATATTATTTACAATAGAGCCCCAGATAAATTACATTATTTTTATTAAAATACTTATGCTTTAATAAATGTTTACTTTATATATTGTATAATAATAATTATTATTAAATAAACATTAATTTTATATATTGTATAATAAAAATTATTTTATTAAAACATTCTAAAAATTATGAAAAAATCATAAAAATATTTCTAAATGGACATAATCATCTTTTTAATAAGTGAATAAAATGTTTTGAGATTATGTAAATTTTATTCAGCGAACAGATTTTATTATTGTTAAAAAAATTCAAAATTCATTTTTTTAATTGTTTAAAATTCGATAATATTTTCCCTTTTTTTGCTAGAGAAATAATTGAACATATATTTTATAAAAAATATCTCAAAGTCAATTTAATATATTCGAATAAAATCTTAAAAATGAAGTACCAATTTATTGATTTTAAACGAGATTATTTATTCAAATAATTCTTATTATTAAAGACAATAAAAATTAATCCTTTTTAAAATTTCTCTGTATATCATTTAAATATTCATATTTATAAAACAGTTTAAAAAATATATTATAAAAAAAATAAATTTGTAAATGAAATTAAATTTTTAATCAAAACAATCTTCTTAATCGAATTACATAGAAAAATATTGACTAAAAGCAAAAAATAATAATTTTTAAATATGATTAATGGAAAGGTTGATCAATTGTAAAAAATTTCCACAAATCATCAATCCGATTAAAAAATATTTTAAATTAAAATTTTAATTTGAAAAAGTACGCTAATGATCATATCGATTTATAATATGTAGATGAATATTTATGTAATTATCAAGGTGCATAAGATTAACTTGGAAAATGTCACACCAGCTACATTTCAAACTATTGGTATTTTTAGTTTTTTGATATAGATCTAACTCTTTCTATCTGGATAATTTGAAGATCGATTCTAGTTCTAGTTGATGAATTAAAAAACAATTTAAAATGTAAGAAAGTTGAAAACATAAAAAATTAATTTTTACATAGAATATAGAAATCATGCACCACTATTTGTTGAATATAAAGTTTTATTTGGAATAAAAATCGAATAAAACTTAAATCGTTAAAAAAATTTTAATTCTTAATCAATATTTCATATGTTGTATATTTTTGGTTTTCTGAGAAAACTGCAGAATTTATATTTTATATGGTGGGAATTGAGAAACGAAGTAGAGATATAATAAATTTGTATTTTTATTTATTATTTCTTTAACACATCGCTTAATACCATTGCTAGTATTGGTTTTATACATAACAATTTTATTAATCATTAAAAGATTACCCCATTGTTTTATTGGCGTCCATGGGGTTTCTTGGAAAATCCCTCGAACTTGACTAAAAAATAGTTTTCGATAAAACCACATCATCCGCAAAGGAACGAGTCATATCGCTATGATTTAGGTCAATATTCCACTGATCCGTTGAAATATAAGTGATAATTTTATTCTTTTTATCTTTATAGTTTATCATTTATGTAAATATATATAATTTCTAAATTTTTGATATTTTATTTTATATAAAAATTTTTGTTTTTTTTACAATAATTTATAAAATTTCATATAAAGAATTATTAATATTTATTCATTACTATTTATTTTATTTTTTAACTTTATCTTTTATTTTTTGTTTTTTTTTGGAACTCTAAATTTCGTTCTAGGAATATAAAATGGATCAACTAATCATGTTTTTCTTTTTTAGTAAAAAATCTTAATGTATAATGTTATAATAAAATAATTAGGAATATTAATTTAGTATAATAACTTTAATTATATTAGTTTCTTCCGTACTGTATTCTTGAATGGTAATAAAACATAATTAAAAAAGATATATTAAAAATTAGCATTTTTGCGAATAAAAACCTATAAATTTACTCTCAATTTAGTAAATTAATAAAATATATATTATTAAATGAAATGAATTTTTTAGAAACAATTTATTTAAATCAAATTTGGTAATAAATGCAGAATATTATTGTATTAAAGAATTATGTATTTTATTAATGTAAATATAATTTTTTCCAAAAAAATTTTTTTTCAAGTAAGTCTTCATGTCTTCATTATTAATTTTTATACAATAATTAGCTTATATCTCATTAACTTCAATGATTTTATTTTAATAAATGTATTAATCAATCTCATCAATCATATAAAAAGAACTCTTTAATGGTGCTTGAATTAGTATTTTTTATCCCTTACAATCTTTAAAAAGAATTATGAATTAATCATTTGGTTCTAATATTTTTTTAATAATTCTTATATAGAAGTTAAAATATTTCCATTAAAGAATAATTTTATTATAGTATTTATACATATTTTATTATTAAATATTTAAAAAATTTATAATATTTTTTCTTATTAAAAAATCTTTTGAATATTTGTTAATTTGTTTATTATTTATTGCACTTAGAAAATGACAATTTTGCGTGATGATTAGTATCAAATGCACATTAAATTAATGATGAACTTGGATACAAGTTTTTTCATTTTTATACATGCGAACTATTATAGCAATCAAATTCCATTGATGAACAGGCAACCAAATTGAAAAAAATTTTACATCTTTTTAAAATACCACCCCAAATTCTCTCTCGATTTACATGTCATCTTATAGTTTTAACAATACATTTTATTGGCTATATTTGATATTTTTGTAGCAGTTTTTTTTTTGGTAAATTTTTTGGTGTATAATACCTTTCTACCAATGGTGGTCCGAAGAGTTTTATGCTAACTCTATGCTCGTATTTTTCTGACTTGGTTATCCAACAGGAACTGATCGGTTCAAATACATGTTGTCCATACGATCATGCTAGATAATCATGCAGATCCATCTACACACTTTTTTTTTCCAGGCGAAAGACGGTAGGAAAGATGCTGATCAAAATGATGTTGGTGCAGATTTATAAAATATAACTTTGAAAAACTTCTTAGATGGTTAATTTAGCTTTAAATGGTTAATTTATAAAATATTTTATTATCAAATTTTCATATATTATTTTATTCATTTAAGAGTTAGTGGTGGGCAATTTTGTCACGCGCTAATTCCATGGTAGAGCGACCTGGTAACTGTCGCCAATGAAGGTCAAGTTTCGTTTGAAGTTCCTCATAACTTCATCCTGATCGATTGGACCGCTAGTGTCGATTATCGAATGGATTCATTCTTTGATTGTTGGTTTCGACATGATCGTGAATTTTCGGAAATTTTTTTAAATTTTGCATCAAAAATCTTATTTTTTATTAAAATTACTATACTTTCATAAAAATTTTTTATTATAATCCTCAAACCTTTTTATATTTTTAAATAAAAATAAATAAATTTTGATAATAAAATATTTATTATTCGATATCATATGTGATGAAATCGCATGCGAGAAATTCAAACATTTTCTTTTAAATATTAAAAATATTATATTATGTTAAATTAATTATACATAGAACAGTGATTTAAATTTATCATTGAGTAATGTATGTATGGAAAAAAAGTTGTATAATATTAAGAATGATTTTAATTTTATTTTCACTTGATTTTATAATTATAGAATTAATATTTTATTTATAATTATTTTACCCGCAATTTTTTTAATTAAAAAGAATTATTTTTAATCATTTCTTATTAATAATTTTGTAAAATTTAATTACTTCTGCAAGAAATGTAAAAATTTCTATACAATTTATATTGATATGTTAAGCAGAAATTTATTAATGATATTTAAGATCTTCGCTAAATTAATTTACTTTTTTTTTGATCCAAATGCTCTTCGAATTAGAGATTGATTATTATGATATTCATTTAAACTTCAAGAACAAAATCATGGAAAGAATTTATAAAACGATTATATAGTATTTTAAATAAATTTCATATTTTGCTTACAAGTTAAATAAGAAAATATGAAGATTTCTTTTAAAAAATTTCTTGTTCTTCTTATGAAAAGAATAATAAAAGGAAATCTTAAATGCTGTTGATGGCTTTTTCCATCTTAATAACATAGGTAATATTTGATTATTTTACTTTATTTACACATAACATAATCCAATCGATTAAATGCACTGTTTTTCAATATTTTTCACACTATAATCTTCTGATTTTATAATTTAGTCTAAAATAAATAAGTTTTAAAAATGTATTAATATAAAGTAACCTTTCAAAATTAATTTTTTCTTATAAATTTATTGTAATAAATTTTATATTTTTGATTTGATTAGAACAATAAATTTTTAATATTTTATTTATATTTTTCGCATTTTATTGTTAAAAACTTTTTATAATTGCTGAATTAATTAAAATAATATTATAAAATTGTTACATTCATCTGCGTATAAAACTTAAAAGAGAAAAATAATCCAATAAAAAATATAAATTCTTTTTTAAATTCAAGTAAAATATTTTAAATTTTAAATAATTTAAATTTTATTCATATTTGGAGGGAAATAATATTAAATATATATTTTTTGATTAACTAATAGATGAATTCCCTTCATAAAATTATTCTTCCAATATTTTTTTCTATATATTGATTTATTGAAAATTTATGAAGTAATTTTATTCCACTAAAAAATTCATAATATAAAAATATGTTACTTTTTATTAATAAAACAAAAGATATTTCATTTTTGAATTTATTTGATCTATTTTTTGACAACTTATTTTTAAATTATTCATTTCTATATATTATCATTTTTAGTTCTTAAAAAATTTATCATAATAATTTGATTGATTATTATTTTGATTAGCTGTTCCATCATGCGACTCAGAGTAGAGTAACCATGCACACAATGGGGACATCGAAAGGAACCCTTAAGTAACAAATATTGGTAAAGAATTTGTAAATTATTTTATTAACGATTATTAATTGAGCTCGAAAACGGCGTAATTTCTCTCATGCTTATTTAGAACACGGCTAGAGTAGGTGATCGGATGAAACTTATAATCTTTTTTTAGACAAGCATCCCGCGATCGTTTGATGTATAATTTTGATTTTATTCTAAATATCATATATTTTTAACATTGTTCATATTGTTTATTATTAAAAGGGTTATATGATAAATATGTTATATTTATTAATATTTTTCATTTAATAAAAGTCTCATATAAAATTGTTGATTAGAGATTATAGGTCTTTAGTATATTTTTATGATAATTATCGATATTATAAATTGATATATTATTTCTATCCAATAGTAGAAATTAATTTTAATTGATTTATCTGATCAAATGACTCGCCGATATGCAAGGAGAACCAGTTTCCATTAACAAACAACATCCTTGATAAATAATTTTAAATATATGTTTATTTAGTATGCTATGCATTTATGGACTGTTAAATTATTATTTATCTTCTTTATAAAAGAATTTTTTAATCCTGTAATTATTTTTTATAAATGAATTTTAACCGAATTGTGCGGGAAATTCGGAATGAATTTTGTTTCAAATTCATTTATTAAGAGATAATTATAATTAGTTACAATAATTAAAATTACAATAATTAATTTATTTCAAAAATCAATTTATTTTTTATAAAATTCTATTAGTACTAACTAACAAATTTATTATTTACATATTTTATTATGTTTAAACTAAGAACTAAAAAAACATAATTTTCTTAATTTTTTCTTAATTTATTGATGTTCTTAGAGTTTTAAATCAAATAACATTTAACTCAAGCTTTATTATTTATAGATTATTTTAATTTATAAAATTTTAATTAATTATAAGTTATTATTTTTATTTTTGATGAATAATCTATTATTTATCCTAATATTATAACTAATATTATTTTTTATCATAAATAAGATTAGTTAGTTAATTTATTTATATTTTTCTTAAAGATTAATCAATTCCTCGTTGCCCTATTTCGGTGCATAATTTTATGTTGATGTATGTTTAATTAAAAAAAGCCTTTTTCAAATATTTAATAAAAATTATCATGTGTTATTAGTACACAATATAAATCAAATAAGTTATTATATCAATTGAATATTTCAATTGATATAATATCATAGTGTGTTCATACGAATTCATTTTATGTTCGTATTTCAGCATCTTGGCGATCAGGTTTCTGAGTTTGAATGCATCAGTGCAAATCATGCACCGTGCATCCGATGCTCTGAAATTGTTTTTCCCAAATGATCAAAGTTCAAATTCCCTTAGAAATGTATACCCTTCGAGGATCTATGAACTTTCGTTCAACTTGTACCCGGGGGAGTAGGCACCCAATGTTGTGACTAATTGTGATTAATTTTGTGACTAATTTAAATTATTTATTAATTATTTTTTTTGTTTTAATTTTTATAAAAATATTTACATTATTTATAAGATTTAATTTAAATTTTTATGCAAATATGCAAATATGCAAATATATTAACATTGTCGTAATTGGAGGCTTTGTTGAACATGTGAGGGAAATGTTGTTTGTCTTGTATAGGGAGTCCAAATGATTTGATGAGTCCCGATAATTTGATGGGCATTAGATTGTAGGAATCATGTTATATTGTGAGGGGGTGTTGGTCGAATTGATTGGATTTGATCTTAATTTCGTAGAGTCGGTTTCCTTGTTTGATAATATCAGGGTTGTGGATTCCTTGGCTTATCAATTCTTTTATTATCATTGTCATATCATATCGTCCCTGAAATATGGGTATTGTAAACTTTTAATTTAATAAATTAATTATTAAAAAACATACCCTAAAGTGTGCAAACGCTACCATAGGATACATTTTGTTGTGTTCATAAATCATCCTTTCCACAAATGCGCGGAGTGGCTCATTGGGTTCATTCTTTGTTGTGACTTTCTTATCGACGGATTTTTCATTGAATTCAAAGGGTACGAAGGTGATTTTACGATGGGGAACTATGAGAAAAATTATTTAGTTTTAGATCAAAAAGAGCTTTTTTAACAAAAAAATTGAACATACCACAAATTTCACACTTGGATTCTTTCAGTGAGTTTTTCAAAGTGTTGTTGAGTGCAAACACATTGAGTGCAAATTATTGTGGCTGCTGCGAAGTTAACCTCGTGTTCAAATCGTTGACTTGCGGTACCAACGTCCTTGTCTTGTGTATATTCAAAGTCGTAGGCGATAATTCTATATGGTTTATCTTTTCGTAGTTTAAATGGTTGAATGAAGCAGTTGTCACAAGGATTTTCTTCGTCGTCTTTTATGTGGAATTGTTTGCAGAGACGACAAAACTTCTCATCACATATGTGTCCATCTCTCCCTTCTCTCTCATTATCTTTCAAGCTGTAAATTACCCCACAGTCATCACATCTCTTGAACTTTCTGCACAACTCTTTCTGAAGGTGTCTCTCGTAGCATGTTTTGTTGTGAAAGATGTTGTCACAAGCGGTACACTTTTTGAAATAACCTATAATATATATACATTATAAATTAAAAATATATATTACCAAATAAAATATTAATTCGATATAAAATTATATATATTGTACAAAATAACCTGTTTGATGTTCACAAGAAAAGTCGGTTCCAATCTCACGACAACCGTAACAACGTAACAAAGTGAAGTACAGGACATGGAATGGTTTGATTTTTTATCGTAGCCACTTTCACAGGAGAGACAATAGTATCGCTTTTTCATGAATTTGCTGAGTGTTTTTATCCCGTCGAAATGGTTTTCATGGTTATAGAGAAGAATGGAAAATTGGTATTCGATTGTCAGATTTGCTAATTGGTTTTGTATTATAGTTGTTAAAGTTGAAGATTTTGTATTCCCCTAAAATAAAATTATTTGATTATTATTATTTTTTAAATTTAACTAACATGGATATTTATAGTTCCATAATCCTTGTACAATGTTAATGTAATCATTTGCATCGTACTCAGGTTCATAGAGAGGAATACCAGTGTTTCTTAGCAGGAGTAATACCTAAATTCACGTAAAATTATTAACTTTAATATATATTTTATATATTAACTTTTCTTTAAGCACAGTTATTTGATGACTTCTGATCCATCTCCATTTCATTTCTGTGATTATTCCCCTTTTGTAAAGTGAATAATAGCGCATGAGTTCGAGAGCATAGAATAAACAGTAGTTATCATTGTTGTCAATTTTGAAGATTCTGGTAGCGGTCCCCTTCCTTTTATTTGTCATTTTTAGGTAGTGCATCAGAATTTAAGACTGTGATCGTGATGTTGAAGGGCTCTCCATAAAGATTCACAGTTTTGGATTTGCTTTATTCTACCTTCGCAAATTGATTGAAGACGGCGTCAACCAGATTTTCGGTAATTGGTGTTATCGGAAGGATTATGTCGCCCAAGTCGAGAAGTTCGGAGAAGATGATGACTCCGAGTTTATTAGCCCCCCCAACGATTGAATTTCATCTTCTATCTCTTCTTCAATTGTTTGTTTTAAGCAGTTGGTGAACTCGTTAGATGGATCAGGGCATGAATCGAAGTTTTGGATGGTAAATTTTGATTTTGAACGGAGTAGTTGGCATTTTTTGCTTTTGGTTGTATAGTATAGTGAGCAATTTTTTGGATACATTCATTCTCCAGGCGGAGGTTTTTTGGAGATTGCTCTTGGGAATGTTCGATGGAATGTATCATTTTGGTTAATGTTTTAAGTGTTGTGAGGAGTAGAGATTGAATTTAAATATCGTTTATCTGAAAATAATTATTGTTTAAGAAAATAAAAATAAGAGTTCTTTTAATCGAATGATTTATGTGCTTATCATATCAATTAACACGAAATGTTTTTTCATAATAATTTAATTTTAGATAAGATATGGGTTTTATTTAGCAAGAAATTTAATAATGGGTTTATGGATGGTGGAAGGAAATTTCTAAATAATGAGAATAAAGGAGGGAAGCTTGTGTGTGAGCAAATGGAAGAGAACCTAAAATGAGCTTTTGGGCGAAATGAGTGGCTATTTATAGTCCTCGGCGACCAACAGAAACGGGTTTTATGAAAATTTCCGTTTAGATTTGAATGAAAGCTCTCAATTTTAATCCATCATTTTAAAGGAAAGAAGGATTTTGGTTTTTTCGCGGATTACATAAATGCTAATTTTAGAACGAGAATAATTATTTGAAGGAGAGAGCTGTCACAATTGATTTGTCAGATTCCGGATTAAATTTGCGCGGATGGAATTTAGGTGAATGAAATTAGATAATCGGGTTATAATGGGTTGTATAGGTTTACGAAATCTCCGTAGTTGTTATTTCCTCGATCTCTTCTAAGCACGAGAAAGATTGGGAGGGGGATTTAAGAGATTATGTGAGAGGTGAATGAATGGAAATGAAAAGAAGGTTGATCTGATTAGTAATAATGTGTAAGAATGATGTGTAAGATTACTCATAATGAGTAATATTACATAAGATTAGGTACCAATTTGTAATAATTACATGATTAATTAATATTCTAATAAAAATAAATAAGATTGGGTAACTTATATATTAATAAGATTAATATAGAATAAACAATATAATCATATATCCAATAACTGAAAATTTGTGATTCGGAAGTGATTTTATGGCGTTTTTTAGCTATTTATAGCGGTGAATTTGTGTCACTATAATTATCCTCATGATCATTGTTGCGGAACATAATAATTGTTTTTCGAATCCAGGTCAAAATAATTGCTCTCTTGGTTATTGATGTGGAACAAAAAATTGTATTTTTGAATCTAGGTCAAAATAATTGCTCTCATGGTCATTGATGCATTACATAAAAATTATGTTTTTGAAATAGGTCATAATAATTGCTAGCTTGATCCGTGAAGTGTAACATTATAATTGAGCAGCAAAACTAGGTTACCAAAATTACTCACTTGATCATTGATGTATTACATAATTTTGTATTTCGAAATCAATGTCTCTATCCTCTTCACTCTCTAACTTTTCTTTCTCTAACCTTTTCGTCGTCTCTAACCTTTCCTCTTTCTCTAACCTTTTCTCTCTCTCTCTACCTTTTCTGTTTCTCTAACCTTTCTCTTTCTCTACCCTTCCCTACATACATACTTTACACAGCCTCTACCTTTTGGCTGTGCAACTTGTGACGTCACAACAACGAAAAAATGGGGGGGGGGGGTAACTACTTAAAAATTTAAATATATTTTGTACATATATTTATAATACTAACGTTTTTATAATAACATTAAAAACTGAATTATTTGAATCCTGTAAAAAAAATTTATCAATTAAAGCAAATATTGAAAATTGACTAAATAAATAAAAATAATTTTAATAATAAAATCATACTGAAAGTTTAATATTAATCTTCATTCAGTACCAATAAATTTTAGTGAAAGTCTAAAAATTATAAATAAAAAATTTTTATTTTTGATAAATTAAGTAATAAAATTATGATTATTGGTTATGTTTAAATAATTTCTAGAAAATTCATCTTTTTATCAACTAAGTAAAGATATAATAAAACATTATTTAATCATGTAAATACATCAAAATATTTAAAGAAACGTAAAGAAATTTAAAATTTCTTTAAAATCCAAAATAAAAGAATTAATCAATTTATAAAATTAATATTCTAAAATTTAATAGAGAAAAAAAGTAAATAATTACAATTTTAGTTTTAAAATTAAATTTAATTTACAACGCTAAAAATTAATTTTTATTTAAAATTTATTATTTGTTCGATTGAACTTATATATAATAAAAATAAAATATAAAAATAGTAAACCTTAAAAATTTCATACCGAAAAATAGCATCAATGAATAAATTTATTCTTCCTAATGAGAGCAGTGGGGTACTTTTTGCGCAGTCTTTGATTAAATATAGAGATCTTAACATTCACATTATTTTACATAAAATAAAAAAAGACTTACTTCACGTACTTTCTTATAAAAATAACTTCTGCAAAATATTCTGGAAATGATTTATATTCAAGCATTCAAAGTCTGATATGTCGAAATAATAACTATGCTTCTACTAAAAATATTAATTATGTATTATTGAATGCACAAAAATATAGTTAATCTTGTTAATTCATAATCTTTTTTTTAAATAAATTACATATGAATACAATTCAAAAAAGATAATTTTAAATGAACTATGCCAAAAATTTATCTGCTGGTTTATAACTTTATTGTAAATTTAAAAAATATATATTAGGAAATTTTACTAATAATTTTCAATAAAATAAATCAAAAAAATAAATAGAAAGAGGAATTATATTTTAATTGAAATAAAATGAAAATAGTATTATTTTAAAAAAGATATTTTAACCATCTTATTAGATCAAAATTTTAAAGTGAAAATTTTTAACTTTTATCTTTCAGAGAACTTTTTTAAATATTTTGAATCATTCTTTTTTAGTACAATTCTTTATTTTAATTAGATTAATAAAATGTTCTAAATAAATAGATTTTTTATTAATTTAAAATATAAATGCAAATTCCTTTTAAAAAGATGGAAATTCAAAAATCTAAAATTTACATTGCTTTGTGATGAATTATCTAATCTGGTCGTTAATTCTCATGAAAAAACTAGAAATAGTTTGATATAATTGAAAATTATATAATCAAAAAACACAAATACTCTTAAATTATTAATTCTGAGAATCATATAATAAAATTCTAAAGAAAAAATCACGAAATTAACATAATCTTTATAGAGAAATCAGATTATTTTATAGAGAACTAGGTAAAAAATCAACATCAATAATTTGCAAAAATTAAAAAATCGGTTAGATATCACAAATTCGAAAAATTTTTAAAATGATTAAACCACCTGAATAATCTAATTACATTGCAACATGCGGAGAATGACATTGTAGTTATTTTTTATCGCAATTATACCGAAGCCATTGGCTTATAATGTTGTGAAAGGAAATTGAAATTTTGGTTGCATCCCCAAAAATTATAAAATCCATAAATTACATATAGAAAATGTAAAAAATATCAAATAACATTTATTATATAAAATATTTAACATTTTTTAAAAATAAATTATTTGGAATGAATATTTATTTTAAAACAAATTTTATAAATTTTTAAAGTTGGGCAAGATGCGCCTCCCTTCGAATAATTTTGCGTTGCACTTTGACATATAACAAGTCAAAAGAAAATAATAAAAAATAAAATAAATGAAAAATAACATCTATTATTAATTTTAAATAATATCTAAACTATTTTACTATATGTCAATAAAATTTTATATGTTTTTATAATAAGCATAAATATAAACATAGCAGTTTATTTTAAATAATGTGAATTAAAGGCAATCTAATATAAAAAGCAAGCTTAGCATATTAAATTTAAAAAATTTATAATTTGCTTGACAAATTTAAATTCAATGTATTATTTATAAATAATTTAAGTTGTTGAACTTTTTTCAAAGCAATTTTTTAAATAAAAAATTTATAAACGAAGCTTAAATAAGTTGAGATAAAGAATGAATTTATTAAAATTTAATATATTAAATTCTATTGGTATATTTTTATTAATTACCTTTTATTTTTATTCATGACAAACCGATTTTCATTTAATATAAAAATGAATTAAATGAAGATAAATAATAAGAATTTAATAAGAATTGTTTTAAATAAATAATATAAATAATTTTTATTTAAGAAACAATAAAAATTTAAAGTTACCTATCTGAATAAATGTTTCTGCATGCCTCTGATAAAAAATAAATATTAGATATAAAAAATAAAATAATCATTAAATATATAACTTAAAAATAACTGATAATAAAAACAGGAAAAGCTGCTTACTCCAAATGGCGCAATTTTCGAGATACTATGCTCGTTAAACAAATATTATTCTTGTTAACCCGATTTAAACATTCTGAAATAAAACTTAATAACAGTTTAAAATAAAAATACTTTATTCAGAATTAAAAAATATATGTGTTAAGATATTATAAAAAACTTAAAATAAATTGATGAAAAAATGGCTATATATTAAGCTAAAAACAAGATAAATTTTTTAAATGCCAAATATTTACATATAAAATAACATGCAAATTTCAAAACTATAAATGGACAACATGAACAAAAATAAATAAAAAAGAGAAAAATAAAATTTTATGAAACATTAAATTTATTTATTATTCAATTCTCAAGAATTTATTTGATTAAATAACATATTAATTTATATATATTTTAGGTCCTGGTCAAATAAATTAATATTATTAATTTAATCTTTTAATTAAAATTGTTTATTTTCGTTTTTTTTAATATTATTTCTTTTTTATCATTTCATTGAATAGAATTAAACTGTCTTAGTCAATACTATTCTGAGACTTTTATTAAAAATAGAAGATAAATACCAAATTTTAACAAAATTATTTAATGTTAAATTAGCTAAATTAAAATTTTTTATATCATCATCTAATTGCTAATATTCAAATTAAAAATTTATCAATTTATAATTTGAACAAAATTTGCTTCAAAAAGTTATTATTTCAATAATAAGCATTATAGAAGCGCCTTAAAATTTATTCAACTTCATTTTTATATAAAATAAAAATTATTTCAGAAAATAGATGATAATTTATTATTGTTTATCCAAATCCTTATAAGCTTAATTTATTTAATGCTTAAAACATAATTATACTACTAATTATATTTTACACATATGTCATAATGAAATTTTTTCCATTATAATTTTATATTTTAATTTTTGTGATCCAGAAATTTTTTATAACTTCATATGTATAAATTTTATTCAATCTAAAACCTTTTATTTTGCCTTTTCTCGGGTTTATTATTTTTCGCAGATTGAATTAAATATTATATTTTCTTTTTATGTTTTTATTTTAATTTTTCGCTATATCACTGTCATCAGCATGTTATTCCTATTTCAATATTATTGACTATTTGAATATTTTTATATTTATTTATGCAAAATTTTAAAATATGTGTTGAGTATAAATGAAATAAAAATTTTAGTGAAGGATTTTATTTTTTAATATTATTTAATAATTTAATTATGACTGATTTCATAATTAGAATTTTTTGTTATTCATTTTAAATTATAAATATTTCATTTAAATAAAAAATAATTAGAAATTTTTATTCGAGCTTCTTTTTTTAAATTCATTGAATGATTGAGTTATATTATTAGTTATATGAGTATTTTAGTTACTTTTGTCATATTGAGAGAATATATAAAATAAATAATCAACCATCGTTTTTAATTATATTAAATTTTGTTAAAAATTATAATTTTTTATTTTTCATTTACTTCAATAATTAATTCAATAATTATAATCTATTACTAAATATTTTGAGCTTCGCAAAAAAAATCAATAATACTATGCATTATTCTCTTATTGTTTTATCTAATTTTTTATATTTTAAAATATATTTATTTTAAATAAATGTAAAATAAATTAACCATCCATTTACTTTAGATATATTTAAATTTAATGGCTAATTTCATTTTTATTTAATCCGAATTTATTTTTGTCATATAAATTACATTTTTTATTATAAGTTAATATATTTTATTAAAATTATTAATTTTTGCTTGATATTTATTAATATCTGATCAAAAATAAAAGAAAAAATAATTGGTTTGGTTATTCACATATTTATTATGTTCATAATTTGGACCTTCTCAATGGTTTGACATATACCCATCGTTTATTTTAGTTTTATTGTTTCTAAATTAATTTAATTAAATTTTTCATTTTTTAAAATATCATTTTATAATACATCTGCATATAATGATCTCGAAAGCTTTTTTCATATAACTTGCCGCATCAGTTACAATCCAGTAATGTATTTTTCAAAAAAAATTATTATTGTTTGGTGATTGCAGAATACTTATATTTCTTTTTTAATTAGTTTTATTTTTCATAAATTTTTAATCGTCTTTCATTTACGATATAAGAAGGATATATGCTTAATTTAACCTTTTTGAGAATTTTTGAATTAACTTTTTATGTTATTAGTAAAGTTTTTAAATTAGTTTTTAATAAAATTAGTTTTTTTTTTAAATTAAATCAAGTTTTATGATTTTTGCTTAAATAGCTTAATATTTAAATTAAGGACTTTATGTTTATACAATAATTTAAAAATAAATTTTAAGATTATAAGCTCATCTAATTAATTTTTTTGTATAATTTTTCACAAATTTATTCAAGTATTTATTGAAAATCCATTTATTATTCAATTTTTTTACCAGTAATTTTTTAAATTTTTTTTGAGATTTATTTACATATATTAACAATCTTTTAATGAAAATTATTAATGATATTAATTAATTCACAAATTATTATGATGTGTCCGAAAATTCTTCGTAATCTTCTTTCTCATTCATATTTGTATATGCGCGAAACACTTGTAGATGAATTGGAAATTAAACAAATGTAATTATAAATAAAATTAATTAATTAAATAGATGTATATATTGTATATTTATATATTTTTATTTTGTATTTTTAAGCATTTTTTTTTAAAAAAATTTATTAATATTTTATATGTGATTTTTTGTTATTATTCTTATTGGAATATATAAAACTTTCTTACTATATTTTGGTATTTATAACATTAATCCATCAAAACATGATTGCTATTAATTTAGGCATTATAATAAGGTTATTGAATAATTAAGATTCTATGAAGCATCGCATAATATTTTTAAAGCTTTTTTTAAAGCAATTAAAATAAAATTATTTTTCATTTAAATTTGTTTTATATTTACCAATATTATTATTCAATTTTTGTAATTAATTTATTAAATTTTGCCGTAATTAAAAATTAAAAAAATTATTTAACTTTAAATTATTTTTTTATTCATTATATTATTTTTTGATAGAATTATAGATTTATTTATAAAATTAGTTTAAAGAACTCTATATCAAACAAATTATTTTCTATTTAATTATTGATACCCATCTGCATTCTCGGAGAAAGGATATCTCTTTTTTATTTATATTCTTCATTTGTAATTTTTAAGAAATGGAATTTTAAATTAAATTTAAATTAAAATTTTATTTTAACAATACTTTTATATATATTCTAACAATACTTTTATATATATTAACAATTTATATTTGTATATAATTTATGTAATAATATTATTATTACTATCATTTAAAGTGATTGAATAAATATACAATCATGAAATAGATTAAGATGAATCAATCAATGTGATCAAAGAAAGCAACATCATAATTTCGGAGAAAACCCGAATTTTTCCGTTGATTATTTTTGGCGAATGACCAAAAACTGATGAAATTCGGACACTGGGTCGGCAGCTTTGTGCAGATCCACCATTTTAAAATTTTAAATTATGAAATAATAAAATAATTATTAAAAATACATTTTGTAATTCTGTTTTAATTTATTTTTGACCGTTTATCTCACAATATTTAATTTTCAATTTTATTTTTCTCCAGAATATATTTTCCAATTATAAATATATTTTAAAAATTAGCGATTAATTAGCTTTGAATAAATTTTAATGTCCTTATCAGTTCTCTCATTTTTATTAAATATTATCTTTGACTAAGATTCCTAAACGATTTGAAAAACAATTTTTAATAATATATTAATAACATTTAAATGGATAATTATTTTTAAGTGATTTCCAATTTGTTGTGTCAACCCTCTAGTGCATTATTGGTTCTATGCAGATTTCATTAATTAATTCGTAATTTTTTTTGCATTAATTTTTATATTTAATTAACCTATTTATTGTAAATTATTTTATGATTAGATTTATTTTACCTCCCAAATTACAAAGAATAAAACCAATATAATTCTTTTTTAATTTCAGTTGGTGACTTTTCCGAATAAAAATCAAAATTATTTTAAATTATAATTTTTATTATTGATACTCTTTTTCCATATATAGCATGATCTTTTTAAATATTTTTTATTTCAATTTAAACAATTATAATTAATTTTCCAACATTTAAAATGTGATGCTTTTTTAATAATTGTGTAAATTATTTTTAAAGATATTAATTACAATTTAATAAAAACATAATTCATTTTAATTTTTAAAAATTATTTTTTTCAAATTTTTCATCTTTATCTCGTATTAGAATTTCGTTAAATTTTATCTTTTATAATGTTCATTCGCCATTCTCACCCGGAATAATAACTTTTGATTAAAAAATGATCAAAAGATAAATCATTTATTTACGGGTATATTTAAAGCTTATTTATTTCCGATTAAGTAAAATCTTTTATTTAATATATTATCTCTTACTAACTTTTGTTGGAACACATATTCTATTTATCTAATGTTTGGTGCAATTAGGTTGCAATTATTTTTTATTATTACATTCACTAAAATTCTTTTAAAATAAATTCTATCAAAAATAGTAAGGTGTTTCCCAATGAAATTTATGACCACAATGAAGTTCAACAAATTCAATAATATTTTTATATATTTTTTATTTTAATTCAAATTTTATTTTCTCGTTAATAAATATTTAATTAAAAAGTCAATCGTTTTTATGTAATCACATATTGTCAATTATTTTTAAAATATAAGCTTGCCTATCATTTTTGTTCATTGATATCTTTTACAGATAAATAAAAAATGATTTATTTGCATTTCTTATTTTTTTATTTTATTTCCTTTCAGAATTATCTCACAATAATAATAATCTTTTTATATTATTATTGTGCATATAATAATGGTTAATTTTTATTGACAATTTTTTGACAATAATCAACATGATAGATGTATCTCTCTATATGCCGTCTGACTTATGCTGCCTCGAGGATGGACAGGCGGTTTTTTAAATAATAAAAGACTATTATGTTTTGTAGTTTATAATTTTGTTTTTAAATATTATTTTTCATTAACAATTTTATTATTTATTACTAATCGTTGAATCCTTCTTCAGTTATTAATTCCTTATTCCATGGAAAAATTTAATTTTAATATTTTTTAGACACGACGACATTTAATCAACTATGTTTTAGTAGTATAACCTTTGTATGGTTTTTCACAATAATACTATATTGTTTTTAATATTTTATTTTTTATATCAGAAGCCAAATTTTAGACAAATAATTATTTTATCTTTTTTTCATTTCGATTAGTATAATCTAACATGTAAGAAGAAAAAAATTTTTGATAAGAAATAATTATGAATTGTATTCTTTAATCTAAAAATTGAGATAAAATCTAAAGGAATTTTTATTATGATTTATAATTTCTTAGATATTTAAAAAATATTTGAAATAAAAGATTTAATAATGGATTCAATATAAATTTTTATTTCATATCTGATTATTTTGATCTAACTTCCTTTCATTTTAAATTTTTAAAGTAATAAAATATTTCCGTCGATTATTTCTTACCCACTTTAATTTAATATAAAATTTTTTGTAGCTCTTATTTTCTATTTATTATATCTTTAGATATTAAATAAAATAGTATTCATTTTTTTACAGAGCGGCCATGTCTTAATTACGGAAACTGCTTTAAAATTTTATAAAAAATCAATCATTTTGTTTTAGAGATTTTATTTTTATTTATTTATTTAATATTTTAGTCATAATGCAACATATTTTTAATAATAATTTCCGAGTTGAGAAGCTCAGCCACGTCTCATGCAGAATTTTTAGGAGAGGGAAATATTGGTTCAGCTTTTGAGAAAAAGTAGGTTGTCGATTCGTAGCTGAAGTCAAAAAAAAATGATGCGCGATAAATTCGGATTGAGATCGATGAAAAAATATTTGTAATAAATATGAAATTCAGGAATGGAGAGGATTGCCGAAGTAGACATCAATTCGATAAATAGATGTACCAGGATATTCTAAAATGTATCTTTCACATAAATTATCTTACTATTTTTTTATTTATTATTTTTTGTATTGATAGATAAATCAAAATTTTAATGATAATATTAAGCTAGGATTAATTTGTTTTCATTTTTAAATTTTACTTTTTTATCAATAATTTAAAATTGATTTTCTATCATTTTCATTTAATAACATAAAATTTATATTATTTTCAATGAATATATTAAATATAATAGGAATTATCAAAATTTTATTTATAAAAGTCCAATTCTAAAAATTTTAAAAAGTAATGAGATATAACGGTCAAAGATTTAATTACTATAAATTCTTTTTATCTGTTTAAAATGAGTTTTAAACTAATATTTTCTGCAGATTAGGTTCCAACTTAAGATTTCACTTCATCCTGCTGTAAATAATTAAAATGAATAAAAAATACATGGAATATTTCTGATTTTTTAAAATTAGATTTTTTTAAGATTTTAAAATTATTTAATAATCATTTTTACCTTTTATATGCAATATCATAGTGATTAATTAAAATAATTTTTATTAATTACATTTTTTCTTATTACTCAATTAGTTAAAAATTAGTTGCTATGTTATGGATTAATGTACTTTATGTTTTTTTAATATTTTTGCTCATCAATTACAATTCTTAATTTTAAAATTTTAATGAATTTTTATAAAAAATTTAAATAATTTTTTTTATTATATTAAATTTACCTTTTATATTTTGATCTATAATAATAATTGATTGCTTTTTTAATTATATATGATAACAAGTTTAAATGATAAAGACAAAAAATTTTAATTAATANGGCCTGAACGTGGTCTATGTGAAGCATCAGCTGGACGAAAAGCGGCACGCAACCAAAATACGGACTCATGACGGCACAGTTAGCTCCAACAACGCACTTCTGGCCAACGAGCTGATGGACATTTATGATCATCTGAAAGAACGCTGGGTCGATGTAGTATGCATTGACGAAGGTCAGTTTTTCAAAGATCTTGCTCCGGTCGCACAGTTACTCGCCAACAAACATGGCAAAACTGTTGCCGTTGCCGCGTTGAACGCCACCTACAAACGCCATATGTTCACCAGCGTTGCCAAATTGCTCCCTTACGTAGAAAGACTGGAATGGCTGACAGCCATTTGTTTTGATTGCAAGAAAAATGTTGCCCAATTCACTAACCGTCTACTAACCAACGCCACCCAATGCGACGATGATAATGGGGTAGAGCGAGAGGTAAGTCATAGTTTAGATTTATAAAATAACTCAGATCTCTTAAGATGCCCGAACAAGTTTCTGATCCGCAGCTGATTGGCGGTGCCGAGAGTTATGAGTCGCTGTGCCGTAAATGCTTGTACAAAAAGTTATGGGAAACAGATCCAATAAACAGTTGCCGATAGTTTGAAGATCAATCATATAGTAGTTGGAAAATTCATTTCTACCATGCGATAAAATAATGCAACATTCTCTTAGACACTCAAGAGATAAATATCATATATTGTGTTTTCTCTGAGAAATTGAGAAAACACAATATATGATATTTATCTCTTGAGTGTCTAAGAGAATGTTGCATTATTTTATCGCATGGTAGAAATGAATTTTCCAACTACAATTTATATGATTGATCTTCAAACTATCGGCAACTGTTTATTGGATCTGTTTCCCATAACTTTTTGTACAAGCATTTACGGCACAGCGACTCATAACTCTCGGCACCGCCAATCAGCTGCGGATCAGAAACTTGTTCGGGCATCTTAAGAGATCTGAGTTATTTTATAAATCTAAACTATGACTTACCTCTCGCTCTACCCCAAGTTTACTAATATGCTCCAAGTCTATCCACTCTTAAACGTTTTATGTTATTGTTGGTTTTAGGCTTTTTGGTACTTTTTCTGCGCTTAGCTACGGTCGCAGGCAGAAAGTTTGGGGGTCCTACACTGGATTGAAATCTATTTATACTTTTTGAGCTGCTCTTGCTTATTTTTCCAATTCCTTTGGATGGAATGCTGCTTTTATATCGTTTAAAGTCGAATCCTTGTCCCTTCTGTGAATTTAAATTGTTGGCTGCCTTTTCAAGAAGATTTTTCAAACCCGCCTTTCCTTCTGTTACCAGCGATTCCTTAAGATTTTTTCCTTCCAACACATTACTGAGCACACGGTTACCACTCTCTAGACCCTGTCGCCCAATTGCTCCACCGATTTCCTTCCCAATCGGAACTAGATATCGAAGAAAGCTACGAAGTACCGAGCCAAGCCCAGCACCCCTTTGATAGGGCACTCCTCGGAAAATGTTATATCCTCCATATTGAACAACCACTTCTGGCGAAGTGGAGGCAAAACCCGACCATTCCACTTTTAGCGGATCAAAATCGATATGCATTGTAGGTTTATTAGTGAACACATCCCGTCTTATCAATTATTTATAGATTATCAAAGATCTTAGCCCGAATAAAATGATTTACCACACTATCGGGAGAAGATTTTCCAAAACGTAGGAAATGGATGATTTGCTCGAATGATTTACCGTAGCAGCGCCAATAAAGAAAGAAGATAGCATGGCGTCCACAAGATCTGGCATACGACGATTGAAGTTCTCTTGCATTGTAACGAATTTGGGGAAAGCGAGAGAGATAGTTTGAAATGTGGGCACTTAACGGTGGCCAATCCCCCAAAGAATCATAATATTCCATATGGAGTGGGGATGGACAATAGATTGCCACCCAATGTGAACCACCAAGTTCGGATGGATCCACATTGACAACCACACAATGCGGATATTTGCGTATACCTTGTGGTATTTGATCGCTTGGAAAACATCCCTGATAGATGGAAGTAGTGACATGGTTTCTGGAGAGTATTTTATTGATCTCTAATGTGTTCATCGTTTAAAAATAGGCAGCTTTACGAAAATGCAAAGTCAATGTGCATGTACCATATTGGAAAGGCATTAGAGTTCCACCAATGGTACGAATTTCAATGAAAATTTCTGAAATCTATTTTACCAACAATTTATGGTATTGGATAGACATAAATTGTTCTTCAATCATCTCATCAGGATGCCCACGGATGGTCACGATTCGCAGAATCGGGGCAGTCACATCACCAATCATCATCGGTTCAATCAGGCCTGGTGAATACACATGAAAGGAGGACACACCTCCAGCCATATCAGGCATAAATCGGGCCAAGTTTTCCACCTCATTGAACAATGTCTTCTCAAAACCCAAAATGTAGGCTAGTTGCGTCGATAGCTCAACCTCACGAATGTATCGGGAATCAAGCTTGAGAGAAAAACGGTTACTATTTGTATCGAAATTGAAGCGAACCGCAAATCGGGCTTTCCGATAGGCATGGACCCATGCCTCAAGACCCAGGCCCATAGTGCTATCTAGAATTGCACGTTCCTCATCAGGAAGTTTGGCAATCTCTTCATTCAACCTTTCTCTGTACAATTCTTGAAATTGTTCTTTTTCATAGGCACTAAGCTTTTTAAAATAGTCATTCAACCGTTGTTGAAAGGCATCTTCATCATTGTTGACATCTTCTCTTTCTGGGACACCGGCTAACTGGGCTTCCTTCTCTTCCTCGTGTATTAAACCTTCTGCTAGGCCCTGAAGATCCACAAGCGTGTTGATCTCTGTGATCAATGAACGAAGAAATTCTTCCTCCGTAATTGTTTCTCCGTTATCACGTTTCTGCTGAATGTATTCCTCAACAACGATGTTGCGAGCAACATTGTGAGCATGCGTTAAACTATTTTGGGTTGTTCTCACCTTTTGCGCTAACAATTCACTTCCATCTCCAAGTTGTTTATAGAGATGTTTGCCGAGTTCAGTGGGGTTCGTGATATTTGAAGGGGGTACTGTCACACGTACTTCTTGCCCCGTTCGCCATACAACTCGCATATATTGCTGTTCCATTGTTCCTAGGGATGGCCATGAATGGGGATAAACCATCACTGCAAGCCCCACATACCAATCTGAATTGAATTGCAGCTTTCGTGCTAGCCTTACCCGAAACGAATTCGTTTTATTCCCCTCTACATTTGTATTGGATGGTAGGACAACGTAAAACGAATTTGAAGTCATTTTCAAAACAAAAAAAGTTTCGATTGATAACGATGCACGTGTATGTATATGTTATTTCCACGTAAGCGTGGAAGCAGGAATCCAGCTGTTATGCTGTTTACCAAACCCCTTCCATTTTACAAAAAGATATTCAATTCCACCTTTTTTTCGTTTCTTTATTATATGATCAATATCGTACAATTTGCCACTCCCATTCGCATCTCCTTTTTCTTCTCGCCCTGGTTGTAGCACTCTGCAAAGATCATATGCGTAAAACCAGCCCTTTATCAATTCGCCAGTAGTGTCACGAATTCGATATGTTATGGGAGTTGTTGGTAATTTTCTCACCTTATCAACCGTGAATATTTCACTAGTGAAATTTGGCAAATAACCCTTTTGAAAGGTATGTTTGTGTTTTTCAATCCTAACCTGGTCACCCACGCTGAAACGGGCAGCTGCCCGCTTGGGATTTCTAATAGCGGCCGATTCATTTAGCTTTGCTCTTAAATTTTCTGCATTTTTAAAGGTCACATCTACGGGTCTCATTCCGATGCTAGAGTTGAAAGATTTGTTGATGGCATTCACAATATCCTGAATACGGTCGACCCATCTTTGGGTTTGGCGTTCAGTGAAATAACGATATAAGCGCTCCTTTATTGACCTATTTGCACGTTCTGCCATTCCGGCATGGAATTTGGGGGATGTGTACATACAAAAATGCTTTATTTGCTTTGATCGGAAAAAATCTTGTATGTCTTTGGCCGTAAATTCCTTTCCCTGATCCGTCACGAGTTTCCAAGGAATGTAAACAGAACGTTTGAACAGTCGTTCAAAGGCTCCGACCATTTCGCCTGCAGATTTGGTTTTCACAGGTTCGACAAACAGTTGTCTGCTCAATGTGTCAATGCAGACTAACAAATATTTGTATCCATTGTTTTCCCTGCTAAGCCTATCAAATGAGGCGAGATCTGCCTGCCATTCAGTGTGAAGTCCTGAAGCAAGGGTTGGCATATGACGATAGCGCCGAACTGCCCGTCTATGGAGTGTGTATACACGTTCCCCGGCCAAATATTCTTCCACATCGTGTCTTGTCACTTCTTTCTGATGTTTTTTTGCCTCCGTTAACAACGGTCCTACACTGGTAAATGCTACCGGTGAATGGATATCCTTATACAGACGTTCCAATAGTCGCCTTATGGATGCCCTCATTGTGCGCTACCGCCACAATGATGGTTTGAAAGAAAAGCTGCTGCTGTTGCTCACTGCTCGACTTTTTGTTACGTTCTTGTTCACCTTAAAAGATGAAAATGACGCGCCTTTTCCTTGTTGTTGTTGTTGTTGCTGTTTTTTATATTGTTCAGGGAAAAAATACTTTACCAATAGGGGATGCTGATTGGCACGGACTATAAATTCACCATAACCAACAGGCGCGGTCTTAAAGCGCGTTTTTTCTGTCCCGCTCAACAAATAATCCACAACTGTTTGGAGGTTACTGGTAACCAATGGCTGACTTGTCCCACCGCGCAAAATTTGTCCCTTTGAATTGACACCCAACACTTCAGCATTTTGGTAAATGTATTGCAAAACACCCTCACGGGTCAGCGTCATGTTTTTTTCTATTCCACGCCCACCGGCAGGCGGATCTTTCGATCTAGTGTGTGGTGGCGATGCATCGACTTTCGCTGAAGTACTGGGCAATGTTTCTTCATTTACTTGTTGCTCTTCTTGCGGTTGATCTTTAGCACCTTTCGACGATGGCCTGTTTTTTATTTTTGAAACACGTTTGTGTTTTATGTTCAACAGGTTCTTCTTCTTAGTACTTTTTGATCTTTTTTCCTTGGCACCATCAGTGTTGGCACTTATTCTCGTGTTAGGCTCTGTTGTGGTGGTGGATACAGTATTTGCAATTTCCTCTAAATTTTGCAAGCAAACATTAAGAGGTTGTTCTTCACGCTCTCTGGTCAACTTGTTGAATCGTTTGAATTCTTGATCATATTTTATTGCCCTCTCATCAGCATCAATGGTTTGGTCGCCAACAATTTTGTTCATACGTGATTTAATCATTTGCACAGGACTGCCATTATTTCCAGTTGTTTGTGCTGTCAGTGCAGCAAAAAGATCTTCAGGGATCAAAAACAAACGGGTCATTTTCTTCTACTAAAAATTGTCATTTATTTCACCATTATTATTATTTATTTATTTGTTTTCTTTGAAAAGATCGCTTCGCTAATCATAGGGACTAGAATGCTGGCCAAAACACCTGCGACTGCCGGAATCCCACGTCCATGTTGTTGTTTTGTCAACAAATGTCTAGCTGTGCGAACGGTTCGACTTCTGGACAGTTTTCGAAGCAGGCTAGCCTGTTTTTGTAACCTAAACAGTTGTCTTTTAGATAATGGAACACGTCCCTTCAGTATATTAAAACAAATTTCTACAAAACATAATAGCTGACGATCGGTAGCACCGATCATCAATTGATGGACAGACTTACGGTTTCGTCCATTTTTGTGGACATTTTTCAAAAAATTACAATTTTGTTTAATCAATTTACTGGGAACGGGCAATAGCATTTTCTTTCTTCCCATCGTCACTTAGGACATATAAACAGTTGTCGGCTGCCCGTCGTCGCTGTATATATGTGTTCTTAGGCGTATCAATTCCGGTGTCTTTGGATGCATGTCTACCAGCAAATAACCAAATTGTTTTGAAGTTGCATCCTTATATGCCTGCATGAAGTCAGCGGTTTTTGTAGGAAATAATTGAGTTGCCAATGTTTTAATTTGTAGGGCTCCCGCAGGATTTCGCATCAAAACAAGATAATGTGAATTATTTCGGGCAACCTTCAGTTCTTTTGTGAACAAATGTTGGGTGACTAACACCACACTCATTCCCCAATTGTGGGAACCCCGAGTGAAAACTGTGTCTAAAAATTGCTGGCGCATCCCGACCATCAAATCATCTAATACAACCAACAGATGTCCATTCACTGATCTTGCCCGTTCCTTTAGTTCTTGTTCGCTAGGCGCCCCACTATGCACAACTACTTTTATACCACCACCAACAGTTCCGGTGGTCTGTAGTTTTATAATATTTGGATTCAATTCCCCATAGCAATATAACACTTCTTCAAGTGGGACCGTGGTCATGGTTCCCAGGTGGTCTAAAAGGTTCATCACCCATTCAGATTTGCCACTTCCTGTACTACCAGACACCGTCATTGTAAATGGATGTTGGAATTGTGTGGCATTTAATGGGACTGTGGGAAATGAACTAACCATTATGATCAAAAAATTACCCACATAATTGCTACATATATATAATCATTTTAGATCGAGTTATATTTTAAAAAATGGATTTTGTCCTTGGCACCGAGTGGCTTTACCGCGATATTAGCAACCAAATTCCTGTCAAAAAGGAATCGATGGAAAATACTACCGAACACGATGACAGCAATAAAGAGAATGTGCCCCCTAAACAAGTAACCTCATTTCTAATAAAATAAAATTTTTTATCATTAAGGAAGATCAACAGCAGCAGCAGGAAATGGACATTAACAGCAACACAGATTGGTTGCAAATCATTGATGATGAGGAAAAGCGACAGGAATCCACCAAGAATGACAACAACGACAAGCTGATGGAAGAAGAAAAGGCAGAAGATGAGGAGCCAGAGGCGGAAAAAGGTTTCTTTTTGATCTGATTGATGTTTTAATCCAGGTGATTTGGCGACAGAACCAACAAATGTTTGCATGTGTGCACGAAGCGGAGCGCATCAGCAGCAGCAGAAGAAGGCTGTCCCACTGATCGACTATTTGTGCGAGCAGTTCAAGTGTACCACCAAGGAGCTGCCGGTTGTGTTTCAAGACTTGGACAAGCGACGCACCTTGGTCAACCATTTGCGTAGCGCGGAGGTCCATCTGCGTACCACCCATCTGCGTCCCTATTCGCGGAACTTCACGGTCCATTGTTGTGACATTTCATCACAGAATGCACACATGTTGCCAGCCTATCGTGGCTATCTGGACATTACGGTTAGTTTTTAGCAGAGGGATAAACATAAAATAAAACACTTTTAGGTCCATGCACACTTCTTCGCCAAGCATGGAATCAGGCTGCGTCATCCCTACTTCCCGTGTGTCATTGAATACGGAGGCGGAACCCATCGATCATTCTTTCCCCTTGAAGTTCTGAGTGTGCTCAAACAGTAGAGGGGGTGGGGGGAGAAAGATGATGATGACGATGATGATGATGATGATGGATTCATTTTTGTTTTTTATTTTATTCCAGCTTGTTGTTTTCAGATAAAAAATGAGAATTCAAAATTGCACAGTGGCCTTTAAACTGTTGACTTCGCCCTCGCCCCCATCCTTTACCTCCCAACAATTTTTGACTATGGCACACAACGGGTGGAACACCGAATATGCACCGCAGCGCTTCCACGCCATCATCATGCGGTGGCGCCGACCTTGTTGCGACAACGACGACGACAACGATGAAAATGGTGAGGATGTGGGCGGCGTCGGCGGCGGCGGCGGCGGCAATCCCCCCAATCAACAGGGGCGACGACGAAGACGACGACGCACCGTTGCCGCACTCATCTTCCAATCCGGACGTGTGGTGCTCACCGGGGTGCGCCATCCCGCTGAAGCGGAACAGGAGGCCCAGCGCGTGCGCCATCGCCTACATCAATCTTTGCGCTGCGGCACGACAACAACAACAACACCAGCATTGCCCATACTCGGTGTGCACACACTTCGGGTGGTCAACCTGGTGGGCGCCCACACAATGCCCCATCGACTGGCCATTGAACGGTTCATGATGGACTGGCGGGGACGGCGGCCTCCGCGGGGACGATTTCACCGTATACGCTATGACCCAACCATTTTTCCCGCCCTTCGATGCAAATTGACCATCATAGCACCTCCCCGAGCAGGGGTGGCGGATGTCTCTTGTCTCATTTACATTTCCGGAAAGATCATTGTCACCGGGGCCCGGACCATCGAACAATTGGAGACCGCCTTTGACCATTTGAAATTTGTTCTTTCACAATATTCTCGACAATAAAAATGAAATCAACAACAATTGGGAATTATTTTTCCTTCCACCACCACCTTCATTCCTGTCCCTTCTTATTCTTCTTGTTGTTTTTGTTTGCGCCTTGATCATCCTCCTCCTCATTGTCCGGCTCAGCAGCTTCATCACTGTGACGACGGCGATGACCATGTCCCTGCAACTGATCCGATGTCTCAGAAGTGTTGGTGGTGGTGGTGCCCGGTGTTGCGGGCACTGGCCAAACATTCGCAACAGTCCAATCATAGTCGCCATAACTGTTGTTCTTAGCCTCCTGGTTGCGTAAAAAAAATTTTGGGGGGGGGGTCAGGTACACATATAACTACCCACCTTTACATTCACCTTGACCACAACACGTTGATCCAACTTTGCCTCCAGAGTTGCGTCAATGTCCTTGTCCTCCATCGCGGTAAGCTCTCGGGCGCTGATCCCAATCAGCTTTTCTGCCCACCAATTGAACACTGTGGCCGACTGGACGGTTTCCGCGTCGCGCAAATCCTCCAACTCCACACGGAGGAACATGTTGACCAATGGGTTTTTGGCCGTGTGTCCACAGGCCGGACACGCTTTTTTCTCATCCAGTTTGCGGCGACAGATGATGCCTTTGTTGCGGCGAGGACAAGCCTGGAATTAAATTTTTCGGCAAAAAAGCCGAATATTCAAAAACAGAAACACAATCTTACATCGTAAACCTGGTACTTCAAATCGGCCAGTTTTGCCGAAATGAAAAAGGTGCCTGTGTTGTTCCACTCAATCACCTCACCGACATGCTTAGTCTTGCTGGGCACCGCTTCATCCTTGCTCCCAGAACCATTGCTAGATCCCAATTGAAATCTGCTCATTTTTGGTTGTTTGATTGTTGGTTGCGGGAAAACAAATATAGGAAAGGTTAATAACAAAAATTAAAACCCAATACATATAAGTAAATATTGGCTCTGATAACCAAAATGGGTACAAGAAGATTTATAACTCTAAAATCAATTGTATTCCTGTTGGTATCGTACCCGATTCCAGTTGGATCCCCCGGGAAATCGATTTTCAATATCACCATCATTTTCGTCTTCGCTTCTTCTTCTTCGCTGTTGCACCAAACGGTAACCGAACGGCAGCGTTTCCATCCCCGGTCTTATACGACCCTTCTCATAGTGAGGTCTATAATTTTTGTGTGCCTCATAGGTGTAAAGATCGGCCAGCGGTGTGCGTCCAATGTGAGGAAAGGGCACATGAATGGTTGAGTCATTTCCCGGGAACACGAACACGTCATCAGCTCCATCAGCACCAGCTCCATCATTGTACAGGATGGGATCACTAACAAGGACAAAAAATTTTCCAGACCCGAGTAAAGGCAGTAAAATACTTACGCCTGACCATCAATGTCATAGTGTTCCAAAACGAGAGCCTTCACCGTTTCAAAANTCAACAGCTGATGGCTGGCATAGGAAAGGCGAAAACTACGAATCTTGAGATCCGCTTGGATGTCGTCAGCACCACCTCCATCTTCTTGACGACGGCTACGATGCTTTATGCCGTAGTTCTTTGGTCCACCCGCAACAAATTCAATGATTCGTCGATCAACTCGTTCCCTCTTCATCTGTCCCAACGCCTCTCCCTCCGGGACATGGGCACAGCCCGGCTTGGCCACATAGTAAATGGAGTCAGTATCTGCATTGGACATGAAAATCTCCTGTATTCAAATACCTTCCATAAAAAACAATTCACCGCAATAAAGTATTTTGTGCCCAAGCTGCTCCACTTGTTCCATGTACCGGTACAGATGCAAACGGGCGTAGGAAGTGACGAAAATAGCGACGGGCAAGCAATTAGTTGAAGGGGCGATAGCAAACTCTGGCTTTTTCCGTATCACAACACGGTCCATGTAGCGAGACACATGGTGAAAGTCGACAATGTCCATCGTTGTGTCCTCCAGCAGTGAATGGAATGCTGCCGGCGTTTTGGTGTATCGTACTTCGCCGAACCCAATGCGTTGGGCCAATTTACCCCAGAGCGAATTTGCCAAGAGTTTCTTAAATTTGCTCATCTATCATTTTTTATCCTAATAATTATGGAATGCCTACCGCGACAAGGCGAAGTCCCGGATTTTTACAAATTTTAGCTGGATCCAGCTGAATTCCTTCGACGCGTTGGAATTCCTCCACATAGGCCCTCTGTTGTTCAGCAGTATCACAACCGTTTGGCCAGCCAGATGCTTGCTGCTTGAGTCCAACGAATGTGTTGACATATCCCCGGAATAACTCATCTGACCATTCATCGTAGTGCCAAACCTAAATTTCCATTTTTTCACAACAAATTGATGGTAAGCTGAGTGTTCTATTGGTGGATACTTCAAAAAGATCCGTCACTTGATATCCAAGCTGGAGTGCTTTGTTCAATTCCACATGTGTATAACTGCAGTATGAAATATGGTTGAAAAGAGGTAGAGAAATGAGCAATCTAAAAATACCCTGTGACCCAAGAGCGCTGCTCGTCCGAATGTTGGCAGGGTCGTTGTTGACGATTGTCGGCACAACGGGCACATAAAGGAAATGTCAGGCGACCATCCACAGTCCGATAGGGAAGCAATGGTATTCGCAGGGATCGCACAGCAGGATCGGGAGGCACAACACGGACCAGCAGCAATCCGCGAAATGAATTCGCTTCCGGCCGAAGCCATGGAAGTGGTGCGGTTGGCGCTTGCAAGAGTGTTTCTCGGGTCAACACTCGTGGGTTTCCAACCGGGAACGGAAAGGCCTTCATCACATAGGGATAGAGGCTCACCTAGTGTTGAAAATGATTTTTCACTCTGATGCTGACCATAATGATGAACTCACAATGTCAATCGCCACAATTTCTTCGTCTTCCTTGCAAGTGTAGTGCAAAACAAAGGGTTCAGTGCGCCCGCCCCGAAGTGCATCCTCCCGGGGGTCCAGCGGACGGGGAACGAAGGCCTGCTGGTAGAGGCGCCGCAATTCTGGATCGACACGAAGACGCCTCTTCAACTCGCAGCCCCACACCACATGTAATTCATATCCGTGCCGCTCTAGTTCCAACAGACGGCGTTGGGTTTGTTCGTAGAGTTCTTCTGCGGTCCTACCGCCAGCTAGCTTTTTTGTTTGTCGATCATGGGTGAAGCACACAGGGCATCCTGTAATCAAGTTTTAAAATCTGAATTCAAAGAAATGAACAAACCATGATAATAACAACCCATATATTCGATCGCGAGAGGGCGTTGATCCGGTCCACGGAGATGGAGGCCATCCAGTCGGTAGCCGGTGTCCTCAACATGCGCTTCACCAACTGACCATTGTGCGCATTGGACCTGCACGCCCGGATTCATCAGCTCATAGAGACGAATGTAACGGGCACTTTCGGCAGACGCCCTTCTCCCACGCAAATAGCCACCTTCCGGTGAGTTGACCAGTTTGTTGGGAGGGAGGAAACAGCGTCGTAGAGTGGCAAGTGCGAGGCCGGCCCCAGTGGATGCAACCAGAAACGGGTCCAAACCACCAGTGTGCTCCGCGATCAGACGCCGAAATCGGATGACACTTTCGCGCAGAATAGCCACATCATTCACGCAGTAGGCGATAAGTTGTTCGCGCAGCTGAAACTGTGCTCCACCCTCTGATTCGATTGCATACCATCGCATGAATGCTTCTCTTTTCTCTGGCTTCATGTGCTCCGGTTGGTAGTGCTCGGCTGCTGGTAATCCGTTGAGCCTTTGCAGAAGGTTGGCACGACGAATATACAGGTAGGGGAAGAACGGTTTTGTGGTGGCCAACTCTGGCGGCAAGTCGAACATCTTCGGCAACGAATCAAGTGGACAGAAGAAGTAGTTCAACGTATCCTTGAAAATCACATGACGCTGGTGTTCACCCCTCAGTGTCATGGAATAGATCTTCAGTCCGGTTGTGCAAATGCGCCGTGGTGGTAGATTGCGTTGATGGAGTGCTTCAAGGATCAAGTGCATGTCATACTTGCCTCCATTGTGTGAGAGGCAAACAGTCAGGATTCCACGCGGCCCCCGTTGGGTCAGGTAGTCCAGGAAGTCGTCCACCGGATTCGCGTTTGGATCATCAAAACTGTGGAAGAACATTCGCCTGGGATTGTATTGGACAGTGGCAGGTGGATCAGTTCCATCGTCTAGTCCGTTCAGGAATGGTGGAGAGCAGAGACGGCGGCCGTTCGGGCCGGTTGGCGACCCACAAACACACCCAGCCGCTTGTTGTCCGATTCCGTTGTGAACTGTGATCCCCTCTCGAAGGCAGTGCTCACAGATCACTTCAGCAATCAACAACATTGGCACGTGCTTCTGAACCATGGTGCCGTTGCGTAGTTGCATTGGTTGATCCTGACTGGTTTCTGCATCAAATATGCAAATGCGAATTGGGCGCTGTTGTTGTTGTTGTTGTTGATCATTTTCCACTCCATCCACCTCATCCTCCTCATTTTCTTCTTCTTCTTCTTCATCTTCATCCTCCTCAGCTTCATCTTCAATAACATCATTTCGTCGTCCTTGTTGGCACTGTCTCCGTCGTCGTCTTCGTCGTTGTTGACAAATGCGTTGAAGTTCAGCATCCAAGAGTGGTTGAATGAAGCACGGATGTTCTCTGCTATGAATACCTTGGCATCGTAGACATTGCGCATTTTGAGCGGCAGCTGCTCCAGCCCTTATGCATTGATGTGCCTCCTGGTCAGCATATTGGACCCGACTGCAGCGGGCGCAAATGCGTCGCCACTGACAGATCGGTTGGAATTGTCGTTGGTTACGGCGACCGTCTGCTGCTGGAGGGGCGCGATTGAGCAAGTGATGGTTATAACAGTCCTGTGTTGGGAACACATATCCGCATTGATCACACAAACGACGGCTGTTGCTGCCGTCCGGCATCTGCTGAACTTGGCATGGATAGCCGGCACCGTAACGAAGACAGAGTCGACAAACGACCCGGCACTCTGACGGATGAAACCGGTTGGTCACCCGGCGTTCACAGTCCATGCAATACCCATGGGCACGAAAGATTTGTTCAATGCGCCCGATGTAGCTGTAGTGCTGGTTCTCCAGCAACAGGGACAAATTAAACCGGGCTGGTCGCGGGCCCTTGTACACCAGGCACCATTGCCGCTCTTTTTCGAACACACACAGTCGCACTTCCCCAGGCCCGAGGTTTTGGTCGATCCACTGTTGCAGTGTCCGGGCATCCTCAAGCGAGTACAGATGTTTGTTGCGTGCAATTCCCGCACGTCGGAGGAGGTTCCTTGCCTCGGGTCGATGCATATGTTGCTGTTGTGCAAATGCTCTGAACGCTGCCGGTCCCCCGCCGCCGGGACGTCTGGACCGCCAATCACGTAGACCAATGAGAATTGCTCTGGCTAGGCAAAGCCGATCGTTCGGATTGTGCACTCTGATCAGTGAACGCGCTCGATACGTCACCGAATGTTCGGTGTTCAAATCACAGGCACCTAAATTGTGTATGCGCAAAATTCCTCATTTAGAAAACGTTTTTTACCTGCATGAACATCATCATCATCAGCATTTTGATTTTCCTCCAAAGGCCATACAGCCAGCACTTTGNCTGTGGCCGACTGGACGGTTTCCGCGTCGCGCAAATCCTCCAACTCCACACGGAGGAACATGTTGACCAATGGGTTTTTGGCCGTGTGTCCACAGGCCGGACACGCTTTTTTCTCATCCAGTTTGCGGCGACAGATGATGCCTTTGTTGCGGCGAGGACAAGCCTGGAATTAAATTTTTCGGCAAAAAAGCCGAATATTCAAAAACAGAAACACAATCTTACATCGTAAACCTGGTACTTCAAATCGGCCAGTTTTGCCGAAATGAAAAAGGTGCCTGTGTTGTTCCACTCAATCACCTCACCGACATGCTTAGTCTTGCTGGGCACCGCTTCATCCTTGCTCCCAGAACCATTGCTAGATCCCAATTGAAATCTGCTCATTTTTGGTTGTTTGATTGTTGGTTGCGGGAAAACAAATATAGGAAAGGTTAATAACAAAAATTAAAACCCAATACATATAAGTAAATATTGGCTCTGATAACCAAAATGGGTACAAGAAGATTTATAACTCTAAAATCAATTGTATTCCTGTTGGTATCGTACCCGATTCCAGTTGGATCCCCCGGGAAATCGATTTTCAATATCACCATCATTTTCGTCTTCGCTTCTTCTTCTTCGCTGTTGCACCAAACGGTAACCGAACGGCAGCGTTTCCATCCCCGGTCTTATACGACCCTTCTCATAGTGAGGTCTATAATTTTTGTGTGCCTCATAGGTGTAAAGATCGGCCAGCGGTGTGCGTCCAATGTGAGGAAAGGGCACATGAATGGTTGAGTCATTTCCCGGGAACACGAACACGTCATCAGCTCCATCAGCACCAGCTCCATCATTGTACAGGATGGGATCACTAACAAAGACAAAAAATTTTCCAGGCCCGAGTAAAGACAGTAAAAAATACTTACGCTTGACCATCAATGTCATAGTGCTCCAAAACGAGAGCCTTCACCGTTTCAAAATTCAACAGCTGATGGCTGGCATAGGAAAGGCGGAAACTACGAATCTTGAGATCCGCTTGGATATCGTCAGCACCACCTCCATCTTCTTGACGACGGCTACGATGCTTTATGCCGTAGTTCTTTGGTCCACCCGCAACAAATTCAATGATTCGTCGATCAACTCGTTCCCTCTTCATCTGTCCCAACGCCTCTCCCTCCGGGACATGGGCACAGCCCGGCTTGGCCACATAGTAAATGGAGTCAGTATCTGCATGTGGACATGAAAATCTCCTGTATTCAAATACCTTCCATAATAACAATTCACCGCAATAAAGTATTTTGTGCCCAAGCTGCTCCACTTGTTCCATGTACCGGTACAGATGCAAACGGGCGTAGGAAGTGACGAAAATAGCGACGGGCAGGCAATTGGTTGAAGGGGCAACAGCAAACTCTGGCTTTTTCCGTATCACAACACGGTCCATGTAGCGAGACACATGGTGAAAGTCGACAATGTCCATTGTTGTGTCCTCCAGCAGCGAGTGGAATGCTGCTGGCGTTTTGGTGTAGCGGACTTCGCCGAACCCAATGCGTTGGGCCAATTTACCCCAGAGCGAATTTGCCAAGAGTTTCTTAAATTTGCTCATCTATTTATCATTTTTTATCCTAATAATAATAATGGAATGCCTACCGCGACAAGGCGAAGTCCTGGATTTTTACAAATTTTAGCTGGATCCAGCTGAATTCCTTCGACGCGTTGGAATTCCTCCACATAGGCCCTCTGTTGTTCAGCAGTATCACAACCGTTTGGCCAACCAGATGCTTGCTGCTTGAGTCCGACGAATGTGTTGACATATCCCCGGAATAACTCATCTGACCATTCATCGTAGTGCCAAACCTAAATTCCCATTTTCACAACAAAATTGATGGTAAGCTGGGTGTTCTATTGGTGGATACTTCAAAAAGATCCGTCACTTGATATCCAAGTTCGAGTGCTTTGTTCAATTCCACATGTGTATAACTGCAGCATGGAAATATGGTTGAAAAGAGGAGAAATGAGCAATCTAAAAATACCCTGTGATCCAAGAGCGCTGTTCCTCCGAATGTTGGCAGGGTCGTTGTTGACGATTGTCGGCACAACGGGCACATAAAGGGAATGTCAGGCGACCATCCACAGTCCGATAGGGAAGCAATGGTATTCGCAGGGAGCGCACAGCAGGATCGGGAGGCACAACACGGACCAGCAGCAATCCGCGAAATGAATTCGCTTCCGGCCGAAGCCATGGAAGTGGTGCGGTTGGCGCTTGCAAGAGTGTTTCTCGGGTCAACACTCGTGGGTTTCCAACCGGGAACGGAAAGGCCTTCATCACATAGGGATAGAGGCTCACCTAGTGTTGAAAATGATTTTTCACTCTGATGCTGACCATAATGATGAACTCACAATGTCAATCGCCACAATTTCTTCGTCTTCCTTACAAGTGTAGTGCAAAACAAAGGGTTCAGTGCGACCACCCCGAAGTGCATCCTCCCGGGGGTCCAGCGGACGGGGAACGAAGGCCTGTTGGTAGAGGCGCCGCAGTTCTGGATCGACACGAAGACGCCTCTTCAACTCGCAGCCCCACATCACATGTAATTCATATCCGTGCCGCTCTAGTTCCAACAGACGGCGTTGGGTTTGTTCGTAGAGTTCTTCTGCGGTCCTACCGCCAGCTAGCTTTTTTGTTTGTCGATCATGGGTGAAGCACACAGGGCATCCTGTAATCAAGTTTTAAAATCTGAGTTCAAAGAAATGAACAAACCATGATAATAACAACCCATATATTCGATCGCGAGAGGGCGTTGATCCGGTCCACGAAGATGGAGGCCATCCAGTCGGTAGCCGGTGTCCTCAACATGCGCTTCACCAACTGACCATTGTGCGCATTGGACCTGCACGCCCGGATTCATCAGCTCATAGAGACGAATGTAACGGGAACTCTCGGCAGACGCCCTTCTCCCACGCAAATAACCACCTTCCGGTGAGTTGACCAGTTTGTTGGGAGGGAGGAAACAGCGTCGCAGAGTGGCAAGTGCGAGGCCGGCCCCAGTGGATGCAACCAGAAACGGGTCCAAGCCACCAGTGTGCTCCGCGATCAGACGCCGAAATCGGATGACACTTTCGCGCAGAATAGCCACATCATTCACGCAGTAGGCGATAAGTTGTTCGCGCAGCTGAAACTGTGCTGCACCCTCTGATTCGATTGCATACCATCGCATGAATGCTTCTCTTTTCTCTGGCTTCATGTGTTCCGGTTGGTAGTACTCGGCTGCTGGTAATCCGTTGAGCCTTTGCAGAAGGTTCGCACGACGAATATACAGGTAGGGGAAGAACGGTTTTGTGGTGGCCAACTCTGGCGACAAGTCGAACATCTTCGGCAACGAATCAAGTGGACAGAAGAAGTAGTTCAAAGTATCCTTGAAAATCACATGGCGCTGGTGTTGGCCCCTCAGTGTCATGGAATAGATCTTCAGTCCGGTTGTGCAAATGCGCCGTGGTGGTAGATTGCGTTGATGGAGTGCTTCAAGGATTAAGTGCATGTCATACTTGCCTCCATTGTGTGAGAGGCAAACAGTCAGGATTCCACGTGGTCCCCGTTGGGTCAGGTAGTCCAGGAAGTCGTCCACCGGATTCGCGTTTGGATCATCAAAACTGTGGAAGAACATTCGCCTGGGATTGTATTGGACAGTGGCAGGTGGATCAGTTCCATCGTCT
>LDKF01001441.1:8604-21625 GCA_001026735.1 Rotylenchulus reniformis
GGGGGGGGGGAATTCCGTGGTGCAGTGGATTTGGCCGGAATCCCAGGGTCCTGGTCCTGGGTTCAATCCCGCTACCATGCGTTCCAATTTCAGTCTTTTTTTTCTTGAACCTTTTGGTTCTGTAGTGCAGCCCAATGGACCCATCAGCTTTTACGAACCCTTCCTTCATCCTCTGAGAAAATGGACCCTGATCAGGAAAATGGACTGATTTGATCAGAGAATGGTGATTTTGCCCGGGGTAAAATTGGTCCCCAATCAGCAGAGTTTTTCCCGTTTTTTGTGTACATAATGGGTTGTTTTGCCCACAGAGATATCAGCGGCAACCCATGGGAAAGGCCTCCACCCTGCTGATCGTATGACCCTGTTGAGGATGATGAATTGTGTTTACCCATTACGATAAAAAAAAAATGAATTCTTTGCACGAAACATATGCAGTCAATTTTAAAAAAAAACATAGGCCCAAGGACAAGGTTCCTATGTAGTTGTAGGATTTTTGGAAAATTTTGGGACATTACAGCTTGATGAGAATCTGATCGGACCCATAGTGATCCCCGATCGAAAATGACCCGTTTTTCCTGGGCAACACACCATGATCACCCTCTGGGACCCATAACCATGAGCCTTGATCAGAAATGGCCAATTTTGCCATGGTACACCCTTAAACTCCCGATTGGTCCCTAAACCCTTGATCGGACCTTTAGACCCAAAGATGACCCATTTTTCGCCCCGGGCACCAAACACCCTGCTGCTGCTGATCGGGAAGACCCTTATGGCCCCAGACAGCAGATAACACTCTCTCCCCTCATCTGCTGCTCTCCAATGGGGGGTCCATTTGGCTTGGTTTTTGTCTGTGTTTATGGGGGTGCCCGATGGGGTTGTGGTGGACAGCAGAATGGACGCGGAGGGACGGACCAGAAGGACGCCATCGGCGGAAGAAGAAGAAGATGAATGGGTGGGAAGGGCGGAGGGGGAGGGAGATGGGAGGGGGAGGGCCTTGGTTTTGGCCCCGGAGGGGTCATTTTGGTGGGCCTTGGCCATTAATTTGCCCTCAGGGGTCTTGGCCCCTTCGCCGGAGGCAATTTGCTGTTGTTGGCCCAGAAATGTGGTGGAAGGTGGAAGAGGTTTATGGCCACATCAGTAGCAGAGGAGGAGGAGCGGAAACCAAAATGTGTTCCCACTTTTGCGATGTAAAAAGTATGGGGAATAAGCAATGTGATCGATCCCCGATTTTGGGCGATGATGGGGCAAATCTATGATTTTTGAGGGGGGTTTTCTCTCGACTTGGTCAAGGTTGTTTTTGACCATCCCTGATTTTCACTCGAATTTTTTATCGGTGGAGTTTTTCCGTGATTTTTTGTCTGGTGTCGGAGGGGTTTTTGAGAGATACCTCGTTTTTGGTCGGATTTTTGAGGGTTTGGAGGGCTTCCCCGCCTTCTAGAATTTTCTCCATATTTTTGTTTTTGCAGAGATGAACTATCTTGCGCCTTTTAGCCTATAAAATTTTATTGGTTGGGCCAAAAAAAATTTTTTTGGTTGGTTGTGTACTCGGTTTCGGGATTGGAGCTTAGCGCCGATCAGATTAGGTTTTTAAGGGGCCTATCCCCCTGAAATTTCTGGAATTTCCAACAAAAACCCAATCGATGGGCGACTAATTTGGGTTTCGTCCTTTGTCTTCTTCAACAGCGGCCCACAATTGGATTAGCATTGACCCACAAATTTGGGCGGGAGTGGGAGGGGGTTAGGAAGAGCATGCCACCGTATCATTTTGGCAAAAAATAAAATTATAAAATTCTTAAAAAAGTTCGTTTCTGAAATTTTCTTATGTATCTCCTACTTCCAAGGGGTACCTATGAAGTTTTTGAAAAACCAGACCCTTTGAAAATTTAAAATAAAAAATTTGGTTTTTTGAGAATACGTCGAAATCGGAATCAGAGCTACATATTAGGAATTTTTTGAAAACCCAGAAATAATATTCGAAACATTATGGATTTTGGGTCAAAAATTGGCCTTTGGGAGAGGGATGGAAATGGGCGAAACAAAGAAGAAAGTGGCCAAGTATTGACCGGCGGACGATGGCACTGGGGCACACTTTGGCCAAATCCTCGGGGGGATTTGGCCCCGGGTGGCCCGGGCCAGGCGAAATTGAGTCCCGAAAACAATGGCCAAGAGGGGCGGAGGGAGAGAGTGAGACACATTTGGGCCAAAATGGAATGACTCATTCAGCCAAGAAACTCATCCTGGGGCCATTTTCGAAATTTTTGAAAATCAACCCCTTGAAAAATCAACACATTAGGAATTTTAGAAAAAATTTTTCGGGCCAAAATGGTACTACTTATCCATGTGCACTTTGCCCTTAACCAGCCTTAAAGGGACATAAAAATTAATTCCTCTCATCGAGGGGATTCGAACCTCTGTTACCCCTTCCTCTGCCAGTTTATGCCTTTACCACTCGGCCATCCCCACCTCCGAATTTCACGGGAACTCGGTTTTCTCCGATTTTTCTATTCTGCAAGGTCGGCAGGTGTTTTTGTTGCCCAACTTTCTATCCTGCCAAATATAGCATTTTATACTAGAAAAAATTACCGTATATTTTGGGCCAAAATGGGTGGTTCTCCAAAAAATATTTACATTTTTTAACTCAACCTAGGAAAGCTCTGGATTTTTCGTCCTTATCACATCGATCTTTCGTAATTTTTGGGCCAAAAATTCGGGTGGCCCTAGCGAGATGAAATCGAACCCCCGAAAACAATGGCCAAAAAGGGGTGGGGGAATAAACAAACTTTGGGCAAAAATGGAAATCAGGCTGAAAAGAGTTCGGTTTTTGCTGAAAATCATAGGCCTATTTTTCGGCAAAAAAATCGTTTAAATTTCTCGTAAGGAAAAACTTTTTCTCTCAATCCTTAGCCCAGAAAGAATCTTCTCGTTAAGAAATTTTCATAAAATTTTTACATCCAGTCCTGGGCCAAGAAAATTTTGAAATTTTTTGCCTGATTCAGAATTTTTTCTTTGATTTTTTCAAAAATAAAATAATAATTTCCATAAGGAATTTTTCCCAAAAATATGCCAAAAATTTTACACAAAATTTTCCATTTTCCCCTTGGCCAAGGACAACATTTTCTCCTGTTTGGCCAAATGTGGGACGGATGACCCCGGCGGCGGAAATGGCGGGGGCAAGGGGATTGTCCAATTTTAATTAAGGGCCCCTCCCTTCTCCCCTGTTGGCCAAGCAAAGATAATTACACTTTGGCCAAATGGCATCATCGATTTGGCAAAAGGGGAAAAGTGCCAAACAAAACAAAATGGGATGGGATGGCCAAGTGCCAGGAACGGTTGCCATGGAGAGGGAGGGGGAGTTGGAGGGACCAGGGTCCCGGATCCCGGGACTTGTGGGGTTGGCCAAAATTGGATTATTTGGGCCGGATCCCCAGGGGGACCAGGATCCCGGAAATCTTACCCGGATTCCGATTAACTCCCGGAAAGCTTCCCGATTCCTGGGGGAAACATTTGGATCTGGATCTAAGGAATTGACATTTTGAAGATTGCTGGTGTATTTGGGATCAGGAAATTATGATTCCGCCTGGATACCCGGGATCAAAGACCAGGATCCTGTGTATCGGATGGGTTTTTCGCTGGAATATTTTGGACCAGATCTGGGATTTGGGATTGAGAGGGAGGTTATGGCTTGGGGTTTTCGGAGCGGTATGCAGCCGGTGTTTCATTTGTATAACGTCGGATTTTTGGAGCCTATGCATTTGGATCCTGATTTTCAAGGATTTAGGTCTCGAGAATGGGTTCGACATTCCCTAACCTTGATTGGACTCGAGAAATCCCGGATTTGCCATTTTAGGCTCCATTGGACCACGAGTAGGAGGCTTTCAGTCCACCAGTGTTTTACATTTCAAAGACTCGTTTAGAGTCCATAAACTTTTTTGCCATTCGGGGGTCTCCCTCCCTATTTTTTGGTTTTCCCGAGAAATTTTCATTTTATGGTCCAAATATCCATTTCCTGCCAAATTTTGGCCCCAAAGGGTTGTCGATGGGTTTGGGCCAAAGCAAAAAATGCAAATGAGCTCATTTCGGGGGAGAAAGACAATTCGGAGGAGAAAAAGCGCCAAAATCGAATTTGGGCGGGGGGAGGGAGGAGGCTCATCCGCATTTTCGGGGGGAATCGGTTTTAAGCAAATAAATTAATTGGGGAAAAAATTCTGGGCCAGATGACTCACACAGTGGCCAATTTGTCCCCATGGCCATAAAATTTTCGGGCAATTTTTTCCTGATGATGATCGGAGCAGCTCCCCGATCAGATCCATCGATCAATGTCGGCCATCCATCCTATGACACTCGTTTTTTTTGTTTATGTTTTTGTCATTTTCCCCAAAATCTCAATCCATCAATTCGGGGGCCCCGTCCGATGGGTGCCTTTGTTGTCCTCGGAAATTATTTTGAAATAATTCCCTAAGGCCTTTTGGGCCATGCTTATTTTTATGGATTCAATGAAGCGGAAGGCGGAAAATGCCGAATATGACCAAGGAAAAAGTGGAAAATGGTGGCGGGACCGAACCCATGTATTCGTAAGAAACGTTCTTAACTTTCCAGATCGTCCGTTGGAGAATTTTTTACATATACAATACAGTGTTGGGAAAAGCTCCGGCTCCGGCTCCAGCTCCGCTCCGGCTCCGGAGCTGGAGCCGGAGCGGAGCCGAAATTTTGAGAAGTCCGGAGCCGGAGCCAAAAATTTTGAGAGCCCGGAGCTGGAGCCGGAGCCGTGAAAAATTTCAAAAGCTCCGGCTCCGGGCTCCGGAGCTGGAGCCGTAAATTTTGAAGGGAAAATGAGTGACAGGTCACATGTTTGGGTGAGGGAAGAAATCGGTGTTATCTTGGCGCCTGCTGCCATCCACTCTTCTCTGCACAGTCTCTCTTTGTCAATTAGACATGCGAGAGAGAGCAGAGGGGACACATACGAGCAGAGAAAAAGCAAATAGTGTTTATTTCCATGCATTTCTCTGCACAAAACTGCATCCCATCAATTTTTTTGGTCAAAAAAATTTGAAAATTCGCGAGGTTTCGAACCACAGCCGGAGCTTTTCCGGAGCCGGAGCTGACATTTTTGGGACCCCGGAGCTGGAGCCGAAATTTTTCGGAGCCCGGAGCTGGAGCCGGAGCAAAAAATTTTCAGGGGTCGGAGCCGGAGCTGGAGCCGGAATTTTTCGGAGCCCGGAGCTGGAACCGGAGCAAAAAATTTTCAGGGGTCGGAGCCGGAGCTGGAGCCGGAATTTTTCTCATTTTCCCAACACTGATACAATATAAGTTTGTATTGCTATTGCTAATATTCAGCATCATGTAGAAATTGGTTCTTATCTTGCTACAAAATTGCAAAACTTCGCCAAGTAATAAAAAAAAAGTTATGGCCGGATCTTCGGCCAAAACCACGACTTTATGGCTTAACTTGGCCATAACTTTTTTCTAATTGGCCAAATCAGATGGTCGTTTTTGCATTTTTGTAGCAGACATTCAGGGTTATCCGTTCATGCCAAGATCTTAAAAATCTACGCTTTTAGAAAAAATTTGACCAATTTATTATTATCGCTGAGCCATACTGTCCCAATCCAAATATCCTTCCAAAAATCCGAAACAATCTGCAAAAATGGTTTGGATGATTTTTTACTGTCCAAATGTCAATCCTCAAATTAACTTTAATTACATAATAAATCCAAAAGTCATCAACGATAAATGGTTAAAATTAAACAATTTCCTTCTTCCTTCTCCCATCTCAATTTACTCGCCAACAAATGAGTTTATCAAGTCTTGAAGCTGTCCTTGTTGTTGTTGGGCCGGTTGGAGGGTGCCGGCGATGCTTTTCTGGAGAAAAACCAAAATTTCTGGATTTTCGGGAAATTTTTCGTTTTTTTGCCCTTACACTCAGCAAATCCCGGAACATGGCCTTCTGCCCGATGCTCAGTTTGCCGACAATGCGCGAGCGCAACTCAAAACACTTGCGCAGCAGCACTTGCAGATTCTGCGCGCTGGAAGCGCCCTGAAAAGACAAAATTTTTGGAAATTTAGGCAAATCAAATCCTGTGAAATTAGGCCTAAATTCGATATCTTATCTAGGAATGAAAAAGTTAAATGTACATTAAAATTCGAAATGACTCATCTTTTTTGTTTCTCTTTGTCTCCATGGGTGCTTAACAAAATTTTTAAGGGTGGGTGAGTCGAAAACGAAAATTTTTTTGAATTTTTAATCAAAACACTATTTATTGGCTTTGCTAAAAAAATCAACTGTTGATTTTCTCAGTGAGAACATGGGAATTCATCTTCATCTAGCAAAAAAAAATCGGAGCTATAGGCCTATTTATATTTTCGTAAATTTTGAAAAAAAACATCCTTTAAAATAGATTTCGGTGCCAAAAATGCAACCCCCTAAAAAAGTCCACAACTCCGAATATTGCCATGAGCCTGTTCCGAACTTTATGCTTCTCTGCTTATCTCCTTGCCTCTCTCTTTTCCCACCTGCTTGCGTTCCTCCTCCCTTCTGGCCCTGCGTCTCTCTTGGGGCGTTCCCATTGTTGCCGCCGCTTCTGCCGTCGTCATTTTCGTCGGAATTCCCAGTTTGCGTCTTTTGTGTCTATGGTGGCCTCCTCCTTCGTCTTCCGAGCTGGACTCCTCCGAACTGCTGGTCGCCTCATCATCGGTGGTGCTTATCTCGCCTTCGTCCTTCTGAATTTTTAAAAATTTTAAACAAAAACGGCGACCCCTGGCTATTATCCCCTCCCCCTCCTTCATTTTTCGACCTCTTCCCGTCGTTTCTGCTTGGCCTCCCTCTCCATGGCCTTCCTGTCCTTCTTGCTCATCGGCATCGGTTCCATGCCCTCCATTTCCACCTCCGCCACCGTCGGGTACTCCCTGGCCATATCAATTTGTTGATGTCGCTGTCCAATTGTTTCGTCCTTTTGGCCCTTTGGCGTTCCGTTGCTATGTTTGCCCTCTTCAATGGTCGGCAAATTCGGCGTTTCGTCCACCGCAATCGATGCCATTGCTGTTTTAGGGCCCATACGTTGTTTGTTTGCCTGACCACCGCCCCTAAATTATTTTTTATTAGAAAATCCTAAAAATACCTATAGTACAACAGGCCCTAGCCAGCAGGGGGGGGGCTAGAGGGATGGCATGTGCTCCCGAAATGCCAAGACCAATAAATGAACAGGGCTCCCATGTCAAATTTTTTTTGGAAATTTTTTAAAAAATTGAAGAAAAAGTGGCCGATTTTCTTTAAAAATCGTCAAAATTTTCTTCGCCAGACCCCACCGACCCCCTCCCTCTTGGTGCCCCCATCCAGTAAATTTTTCCTGACCACGGGCCTGCCCACTAAATAGTGTAAAAATTTCATAAAAAACTTGAAATTTGCCCACCTCTTCCATCGTTTTGGCGGTTGCACTGTGCTGCGCACAATGCCCGCGTCCTTGATCTGGTTCAATTGGCCCCAATTCTCGAAACTGAGCTCCATGCCACCGATGGAAAAGTTGCCGTACTCGTCCTCATCAATCTATTTTTTAATTTTTTCTTAAATTTTCCGGATTTTTTATACCCTTCTGAAAATTATTTTGACATTTCCCCAATTTATCAAATATTTTCTCCTCCCAAAAACTTACATCCAGCTCGCCCTCCTCGGTCGCGAACTTCCTCCTCGCCTGCGTCAGCATCTCGCCCACCCCCATCATCACCGCCAGTGCCCGCTTGCGTTTGTCCCTTTGGCGCCGCTGACGTCGCAACTTTGACGCACTCATTGTGGCGGCGTCGGGCGGTTGCGGAGCGGCCTTTCCGCTGGTCGCCGTCTCGTGCGATTGTTGCTGTTCCGATTGCTGCTCGCGTGATTCCTATTCGTAGAAAGAGTAGTTTGTATTTAGAATCCGGACCTGGTCCCGGTATCCAGACCTATTTTTCTGGATTTTCAAGACCTGGGCCCGGAAACCAGGCTCATATAAAATTCCAGCCTAACCTAAAACCTAGATCCGTCTGGGGTTTCTGGTTTGATCTGGATCCACCCCCTGGTTTCTCTGGGTTTCTGGCACCGGAAGTTTTTGCAAAATGTTGGGTTTCTCGTTTTTTTCTGAGTTTTTAAACCTGTGTATTCTCGGATTTTAACCCAAAATCTTGACCCAGATATAGTCCGCTGTCCGGGCTCAGTTGTAATTATAGTACTTTTGTAAATTAAAAATGTTTTTTTAATTGGGATTTTGTCCCCCAAATTACCCCCTTTTTGCCATGGATGTCCTGCTCATCGGCGGTTACGGCGGCGGTTGGGGCGGAAATGGTCTCGGATGCCGGTGCACACACAAATTTGGTGGGTCTGTTGTACTTGGTGCCGCTGACCATGCAACGTTTCCACATCCGAGAAAGCTTAATGGGGACAGATGAGCGAATCGAAAAATATAAATTTAATAGAAAAACAAAATTCACAAAAAAAAAATTTAGCTATGATAAAACAAAAGGAATCCATCGATTTATTGGGGGGAAAAATTCGGCCTTTTTTTGCTAAGAAATTCGCTTTTCAAAAATTTTTGCTATAATTTAATACGATTTTAGTAGAACATATCATTACGATTTTTGAATGAAAAAATTAAAAGGGAATAAAAATTTAAAATGCAATATTATCGGAATAAAAAACAAACAAAAAAAATCTTTGACTCACATGGTCCAGTTGTTTTCTCAGCCACGGGTTCGTTTTGGCATAGGACTGAAAACCCTCCAACACGAGCAGAAATGCTTCACGGAGCAACTGAAAATTAGGGATCAAATTAAGGAAAATCCTCAAATCATTACAGAATCGGGCAGTCCGCTGTGTGCGGCGCTAAAAATTTAGGTTTTATTTTAGGATATTTGTTGTGAAACGCCCAAAAAAACCTGATCGCATCGCAAATTGCCCACATGTCATCCAGGGTGTCCAGCTCGCCTGGGTTGATCCGGTTCACTTTCATGTACTGAATTGAGCATAAAATATTTTAAAATTTGAAGAAAACTTTAATTAGGGCTAAAAATCCTGAACTTTTTAGACTTACTTCGCTGATCTCTTTGGCAACGCTTAAGTCGTCGACCACTGCGGGTTTTGCTTTGGCCTCCGCGCTCATCTCATCTTGTTGTTGCTGATCCGCATTGTCCTCCTCATCTAAAAAATTAAGGATTTTTGAAGTTGTTAACACAAATTTATTGGGTTTTTGTTTCAAAATAATAATAACATTCAGGGGCGTCAGGGCCGTCGCCAGGATTTTCTGACGGGTGGGGCTGAAATTTGGGNAATCTCGAATTGGCATATTCTGTGTAACTGGAATTTCCTGTCCTTCTATGAAATATTTCATCTTAGGATTTTTTGAGCCAATATGCATTACGGAACTTTTTTCACGAGCGATTTTAAGCCCATTTAAATTGCAATAATCTGAAAATTTGTTAATAAAGGTCTGAATACCAAAAGAATTATTTTTGAATATTTCATAAATTTTAATATCATCGGCAAAAAGTTTGCAGATTACATTATCAGTTTTACAGAAATCGTCGATATCTGAGATGTAAATTGTAAATAACAAGGGTCCAAGTATAGACCCTTGAGGAACACCACTAAGAATGGGAGTTGAATCGGAGAATCTGCTTCCTACTCTTACTTTAAAAGTTCTATTAGACAGATAGTATTCAATCCATTTAATTAAGGGTCCAGTAATACCTGCACTTTTAAGTTTGGAAATGAGACGATTATGAGGAACTGTGTCAAATGCTTTAGCCATATCTAAGTAAATGACATCGATAAATTTTTTATTCTCAATTGCTAGCGAAAAGTCATCGATAACTTCAACTAATTGAGTAACAATCGATTTGTTTTTACGAAATCCATGTTGGTAATCAGGTAGGATATTGTTTCTCTCTATAAAAGAAGTAATTTGAGAAGCTATTATTTTTTCTAAAACTTTTGATACCGAACATAACAAGGAAATGGGACGGAAATCATTAAATTTGCTTGGCTTCAAAGTTTTTGGGATGGGATGAATGATACTTTCTTTCCAAATTTTGGGAATTTTTGAAGTCATAGTTGAAAAGGACAAAATAAGGAAAATTGGGTAGGCAAGAGTCCTAGCACATTTTTTAAGGAATATATTTGGTATCCCATCGGGGGAGGTGTTATTAGTATTTTCTAGATCTGTTAGACATGAATGAACATCTAATGCGGTAAAAGGAGTGAAGGATAGTTCATGCCTTTTTTTAATTAGATTTAGGTTTAAATCAGAAATTGGAAGGAGATGTTGGTTGAAAAATGAAGAGAAGTGGTTGGCCAGAATATTGGCTTTTTCTTGGTCTGAAAAGATATTTTCATTATTTTCATTTCTGAGTAGGGGGATTTTGTTAGTCTTTTTCTTTAAAAATGAGCCTACATGTTTAAATCTGGTTTTTTGGTTCATTATTTTGACCTTTTCCCGATTTCTGTAAAATTTTTTAATCTGAAAGTCAATATTACGCATTAATTGACGTATTTTTTGGACTTTGATGGGATTTAAAGGGCTGTACCAGAGGGAATTTTTATAATTAATCATTTTCTCAATATGTTTTGGAATGGAGGAAAAATTATTATTTGGTTTATTATCCGGTACAAATAGATTAATAGCTTCTCCAATAACTTCCAAAAATGTAGTGTACAATTTATCTATATCAATGGAATTACAAAAGATTAGGTTCCAATTAGTCTGGCTAAAAAATTTGTTTAATTCGTCATAATTTGCTTTAAAGAAATTTTTTCTGTTAATTTCAGTATTCTTTTGGATCGAAAATTTAAGATCAAAATACACCATATTATGATCTGAAGCACAAAATGGTGGCTTAATTTGAATATTTTTTATAATAATTCCAGGGCTAGTGCAAACAAGATCTAAAATTCTATCAGCTCTGGTAAAATCCTTAACATGCTGGATGAAGTTAAAATTTTGTAAAAAGTCAATGAAATATTTTTCGAAGGTTGTTTTTGGAGTTTGTGATATCCATTCTATTTCCGAAAAATTAAAATCGCCTGTTAGGACAACCGGATAGTCGATGGAACATAAATCAAAAAGTGTATCGATTAGTAGGTAAAAATCTTTAGGTTTTTCTTTGGTTGTTGGTCGATAAACATTTATAAATCTGAGTTTTTCGCCATTTTGAAAGTAACAATCAATGCAAACTAGGTCAGAATTAGGGTTTTTTGGAGTTTTTATTTCTGAAAAAACAATTAGGTTTGAAACAAGAATGCAGCAACCGCCGCCTTTTCTTTTATTTCTATCTACTCTTATAATTTCATAAGGAGAGTCATGTAAAATTAAAGAATCTTCAAATTTTTCGCTCAACCATGTTTCAGTAATCATTATTATGGAATAGATTTGCAGTTTTAAAAGTATAAAAAGGGCCTCTAATTTATTACCTAAGCTCCGGGCATTGAACAAAATACATTTATTTAAATTTGATTCTTTTCTTGATACTGAAGGATTACGAAAAAACCTCAGTTTCCCTGCGTTGTCAAACGTCCTGTACCGAGCGGCGTGTCATTTGCATTCATTTGCGAAGCGATTGCTCCCAGTGCCCAAGCAGTGCGTCGAGCCCGTTCTTGCTCCAGTTCAGCTTTGGTCAGAGAAGGCCGCACCAGCAACTGCTCCCAGCCCACTTGCTCACGCATTCTGGCACGTTTCCGCTTCCAACTTCCCAGGGCGATGTTTCTGAACACACTGGCCGGCAACACAACTTTAAGTAAACGGGGACCTCTGCGAGCTGGAACATTGGGCCGACCGAGCCGATAAACGGCAATCGGTACTGCCTCGACCTCCAGCGAGTCGAGGACTCTTATGACTTCTTCCTCGTCCTTCCGAGCTCGTTCGGTGGATCGCGTGTCAGACTGCTCTGGGAGTCCAATTAGCACAAGACTGCGTCGTCGTTCTTGTTCCTCCGCACTGTTGTTTGCCCGTTCAGCCTCGAGTTTTGCCACATTTTCTGCACAAGTTTGGACCATGGCTAAAAGGGAGTTGTAGATCAGTTTGTGGTCGAGTGACGTGTCGTCCTTTTGCAGAATTTTGGTCAGAGATGTTTTTGCGTTGTCAATGGAGACGCTGAGAAGTTGTAAGGAGTCTTCAGTTGTTACAGAATTGAGTCGTTTGGCGTGATTTGGGGGGAAAGAAAGGGGGTCGGCTGTCCGCTTCGTCATTTTCGTAAATCTAGGCCTCAAACTTGGGTAATTAAACCTTTTTTCCGCGGTAGTAAAAGAACGTCCTCCGGTGGAATTCCACCGAAAAAACCGGTGGTAAACCCCCCTGCTCCTTAGCGGGGGGACGGCACTCCCACCGATTATTTGACCATGTATAACCCATCTAAAAGAATATTTTAAACATTATAACATGAAAATAAGTAAAATATTTAATTATTAAACAACATTAAAGCTCATTTTTCCCAAAAAAAAATTCTAAAAATTTACCAGGCCCTTCATAAAAAATTAAAAAAAAATCAGAAAGATCAGTCGATTTAATATTTTAAAATGGAATTTTTTTAATGGAAATTTTTTTATGAATTTTTTAATGGAAATTTTTTTTATGAATTTTTTAATGGAAATTTTTTTATGAATTTTTTAATGGAAATCTTTTTATGAATTTTTTAATGGAAATTTTTTTTATGAATTTTTTTAATGGAAGTTTATTTATGAATTTTTTATGTAAATTTTTTTAATGAATTTCTTAATGGATTTTTTAAGGATTTTTTTTTTATAAATTTTTCAATATTTTATCAACGAGTTTATTTATTTATCACATTATGTTTCTTTAATTTTCATCGCTCGGGACTCGAACCTTCTTATATTTGTCATCCGAATTAAATGGCACATCCATTTCACCAAGGAAACGGGGGGAGATACCACCGAAATCGGTGGGAGATCTCCCGATTTCAGTGGTTTTCTTTTACTACGGACTTCCCCCTCGAATTCGGTGGTAAATCCCACCGGTGGAAATATCCGGGAGATTTCTCCCAGTTTCTT
>LDKF01001442.1:10614-33602 GCA_001026735.1 Rotylenchulus reniformis
GTTGTCACTTCCTCTCTCTCTCTATTTATCTCTCTCCCTCTCTTTCTCTCTCTCTCTCTGCTTATTCTTTTCTTCATGTTCATTTTCCTTTCTTCCCAAAAATTCTCAAATTTCATTCCATCTACTGCTCCTCTCTCATCATCAATTGTTCCCAAGGGGCCAACCCGAGAGTTGGCGGACTGCTGGACGAACTGGACCATCTCCAACAGTTTCTCGAGCATCAACAACAATTGGAAACAAAGTCTGTGGAGGGACTTGCACAACAACACTTCCTAAAGATTCAAATCCCGGAAATAAATGTTTGATGGAATAATGAGTGATGAGTTGCCCATCATAGGTAGGTGTACAAGGGAAGGGATCGCATTTCTCAGGGGGGTTGGAGGGGTATTTCGCAGGGGATGGTGGTCGAAGGGGAAAAGGAGGAAAAAAGAAAAAGAAAGAAGGAAAAATGAGAAAGAAAAGGGAAAACGAAATAAAAATATATTTTTCTCAAAATTTTAACCAAAAATTTTTGAATTTTGCAGACTCCGGCCTTCAAATTGGTGAAATACTTCTGAATTTTGGTCAAATTGAACGCATTTTTTGCATTTCGACAAAAATTTTGGCCTAAATTCGGACAGAAAATCGACCAAATATCTTAAGAAGGTCCAAATTTTCTCCGGCGACCCCTATCGAAATTTGGTGAAATTTCTCCAAAAAACTCAAAAAATGGGTTTAAAATCAAAAATCTCATCGAAAATTTTGCTTTTGTTATTTCGTAAAATTTTTGAACATTAACTACTCTCCTCCCAATGAAAAAATTTAATTTTTTCGCTTTTTTGTTATTTCGCAAAATTTTTGGGCTTTGACCCCCTCCCCCCTATATCGCTAATTTTTTTGAAAAATTTTAGCCTTTTTTCGCACTTTTTGGCATTTTGCAAAATTTTTGGGCCTTGACCCCCTTCCCCTCTTATATCGTATTTCGCAAGGCCCTACATCTGACCCACCCCTTGCACATGTATGGTTGCCCTTGCTGACCTGTTGGTTGCAATAGCGAAATTGCGGAGTGTTGTCGTTAGGGCCGCGCGTCGAAACATTGACATGGCTGTTCTCGCCGCCTCTGCCATTAATTATCATCAGCTTCAGCGACGATTTGACAGAGTTCAAAGCCTAAAATTATTGCATCAATCCGCTCGTCCGCTATAGTCCATGCCATGTGTTGGCCCCTTGGGAACAATTGATGATGAGAGAGGAGCAGTAGATGGAATGAAATTTGAGAATTTTTGGGAAGAAAGGAAAATGAACATGAAGAAAAGAATAAGCAGAGAGAGAGAGAGAAAGAGAGGGAGAGAGATAAATAGAGAGAGAGAGGAAGTGACAACAGACCTTAAATGAAATTGTAAGTTAAGAACAAAAAGAACAGTGAATGACCCCGAGTAAGTGGCAAGAAAAAGAGGAATGGGTGAGAGAAAATAGTAATGAAAAAAAATTCCGGGGAGGAAAGGCAAAATTTAGGAAGGAAGGGAGCAGCATCGAATGACCAATAGATCTAAAAAAACATAGCAAAGCAATGCTCACTCGAATTGCCTGAGTTCGTCGTTCGGTGAAAGTGTCTGAAAGTTGCTATTAAAAAATAATAAAAATTGTATTCATCCCATACCAAAGTGTTCTCGTATCTCGAAAAGTGCAAATTTCTGGCTGGTCAACAAATCGGAGGAGCGCAGCTTAAATGTTTTGAAATTGGGCCATGAATGGATATCGAAGAAACTCACAAAGAGCGGAGTTGCAAACAGAAATGGACAGTCGACCAGTTTGAGCACCACATGGAGAGAGTGGCCCAGCTGAGTGGAGACCCCGCCATTGCCGGACATTTGGGGAAACGAGAAGGATGTGTCGTTGGTCAGCAAATGGGAAGCATCGCGCAAAATGCTCGCGAGCCGAACAACACTTTCCTGGAAACACAAAAATGGGACACATTTTGCAAGGTTGGGATGCCAACCCTCAGTAGTTGCGTGGAAAGGATGATCAAGGAGGAAGTGAGTTCCCCGTCCTGGTCGTTGCCCAACCGGGCGACTAGCGAATTCCAATTGTGTTCCACCTGATTTTTGCATTCTTTACCGTCGATGAATTAACCACCCACTGATCCCGAAATGTGATGAGTGCACTCCAGGGGTGCTAAAAGAGTGTCCATGACGTTGTTTACTCCTCCTCGTTGTTGTTGTCGTCGGTCAATTCCATCAGCAAGCACACCTTTCATGCCATCTGGCGTGTTCAAAGAAACTGTTCGGAAGTGCAAAATGGATGAACTCGTCTCCTCGTCCGGAAACCGTCGTGCCGAAGTGTCTGTTGTGATTGTGGAGTCAGCTGTCGAGTGTTTGCGAGCAGCATAAGGAAGCCTAGACAATGGATTGTTATTATCGTTGTCATTGCTGGCACTTGGCAGTTGCTGATGATGATTATGTGCAGTGGATCGGGCGGAAGAAGAAGCAGTTGAGGGGGACTTGGCTGACGGGGGAGACTGTTCGCTCTGCCGTTGATCTCCGACTTCCACCATCATCATCATCCCCAGCATTGATCTGCCTTCATCCTTCGACCCTTCAACAGAACTTCTTCTTCTCCCCAATGATACTTTTTCCTCTCCTTGCTCTTCTCCTTCTTCGATGTTTTCATCCTCCGACAGGGAACAACTCGGTGTGCTCTCTTCATCACTATGTTTTGACGACTGAATTGGTGTCCGATCTGATGAAACATCATTCGAACCGCTGGCTAAAAGGATAATAAACAATCAAATTCTAATTATTTTTTTGAAACCCTCCCTCCCTCTCCTCCCTCCCTCCCTCTCACTTCTGCTGATTGGTCTTTTCGTGGTGCTTCGCTTTTTTCTCCGGCCCTTTCCCGTTGTTTTGTCCTCAATCAACGATGAGTTGTGGCGGTAACTGCTATTGCTGTCCAAGGAGTATCTTGAATTTCTAATGCCGCCGATTTTTGGCGAACCAAAATTGCCAATTCCAGCTCTGTTGACATCAAATACCCCTCCAGGGTCCATCCCATCATCTTCCTCGTCATTGTAGTAGTCTTCTTCGTCCTGCACTTCTTCCTCTTGATACTGATTCCCGTCATCCATTTCGTCTGCATTCGCATCAGAATTGACCCCACATCTGCAACATTTTCGATGAAACCACCATACGTGTGCAAGGGGGGGGTCAGAGGTAGGGTCCTGTGAAATGCGATATAGGGGGGCAAGGGGGTCAAGGCCCAAAAATTTTGCGAAATGCCAAAAAATGCGAAAAAAGGCTAAAATTTTTCGAAAAAATTTGCGATATATGGGGGAGAGGGGGTCAAAGCCCAAAAATTTTGCGAAATAACAAAAAAGCGAAAAAAATAATTTTTTTTCTATATTTTGATAAGAGTCATTGTTCAAAAATTTTGCGATTTCAGACCAATTTCCTTGTGAAATTTGAAAAATTTTTGGCCGGCTTTTTTTGGATAACCACTAGAGTGTGGGGTGCCGGAGGCCCCGATAGGGGTCGCAGGAGAAAATTTTGAGAATTTGAGACCTATTTCTGAATAAAATCGATCAATTTTTCAGGCCGAATTAGGCCAAAATTTTGCGAAATGCAAAAAAAGGTATTCAATTTGATCAAAAGCATTTCGCAAAAATTTACAAAATTATTTGCAAATTTTTTTTAAATTACAAAATTATTATTTAATTTGAAGGCCGGAAGTTGTGAAATTCAAAAATTTTGGTTAAAATTCTGTGAAAAATATTTTTATTTCTTTTTTTCATTTTCCCCTCTTTCTCTCTTTTTTTTTCTCTCCCTTTTCCCCGTTCCCTGCGAAATGCGATATTGACCCCCCCCCCCTTGCACATATATGGAAACCACGACAAACAAGCAAGAATAACCTCGGAGTGCGCATTGTTGAAAGCCAGTTGAAACAGGATTCTGTGGATTCGGACACAGAATCGTTTTCTGCTTCGAGGAAGTCAAACTCTTTGAAAACACGAGGAAACGAGTCCGTGGTTCTCAATGAAGCCAGTTCACCGCCACCGTTGGTCCCGCTATGGGCAGCGATGGCGATAAGGCTGTTCGAGCTGGACAGACGGTCAATGCCGACAGCGTCTTCCGAGGATGGGACGCTGCGATTGTCTGCGGATTCTGTTGCCGGGGACACTACGGTGTCGCTCTGACGAACAGATTGGTGCTGTACTGGCAGGGGTCCCGGCTTTACTGTTCCTTGTGTCGTCTGATAATGAATATCGTTGGAGGACTGGGAGAACAGCATCTGTAAGGCACGATTATCTGGCTTAAAAGTAAAAAACCCGAAAACTCACGGATGAATGTTTGGGGGATCGCGCTCGGAAACCGGAAGCAGAAAGAACCTTGATCAGCTTGTCGCGAACCTTTACACAAATTATAATAAACAATAAAAGAGACATTGTTGGTGATTTGTAATGCGATGATGATGATGATTTGATTACCTTGTATTTAGACATCGCCTCATCGGGTCTCGTTTCTCCGCATTCCCCAACACCCAAAATCTTCTCAAATTGCAAATCAAATTCGGGTTTTCGCTTTGTGGCCGTTGTTTTCTGTCGGTTAACACATTGTATGTCATTGTATAGGTCAGGGTTTGTAAGTACTTGGCATGTTTGCCTTGTACACCAACCCAATATTTTCCTCTCTAATCCTCCTCCTTCTTGCTGTCTTCTCCCTCCACTTCCCCCCCCCCTATTTTTTCTCCGTCCTCCTACAAATCCCCGAATGACATTCAAGAGTGATGGTAATCCATGGACGCATAATCCCTTAGAAAGAAACCCTTTTCGGCAGTTAAGCGACAAGTGAAGCAGAGTCAAACCCCCTACAATTACAATTACAAATAAAATTTCAAAAAAACCTCATTTTCTGAGATACGATCGATGGCGATTAAATTCCACTGATCCACAATTGTTTGGAGTATTTTTGAAGCTTCTCTGTTGTTCAACCCGTGAACATGTTTGGTTATCACGCGGATCACCTTGGAAAGTAAAATGACAAAGATTCGGAGGTAAATTATTAAATTAGTGTTAAAATAATGCATGTTTACTTGTGTGTTGAGCAAAGAAGGGGATGAGTCATTGAGATCGCCATAAGTGAACAAGAATTGGAGCATGTCCAGCAGAGATGGTTGGAGAGAAGCTGGACATTTGTCGAGCATCTAAGAAATAATGAAAATAATAAAGTCCAATGAATGCAATTGCGCGGCCCCCAATCCAATGCCTCTGTCAGGAAGAGAATTAACCGGAGCACATCGGGTTTGAAAGCGTCGACCAGATAGTTGATCACACACTTCACCCACTGGGTCCGATCTCGGGGGAAGGTGTGGTCCCGGAACTGATTCATCATCTGAAGAGTAAGGATGTTGGATTGGGAATGGATTGATTGATTGGTTAGGTTTAAGGATGTTGGAATGGGAATGGATTGATTGATTGGTTAGGTACGGTGATCAGATTGCAGATGGGATGGTCACTCGAAGAATGCATTTCCAGCTGTCCATCATTTGCAGCGAATGTTTGGCAATGCTAAAAATGGACAAAATCAGTTGGGATTGTCCAATAAACAAAACCAAAGCTATGGCCTGGGCCAAATTGGAAGACAGATGAGTGGGGGAGTCAAAATTTTTGACGAAGTAAGGCAAGGAGGCGATGATGATCAGTGGGAAGGAGTGGCCAGCACAAGCGGAGACCACCGACTCATGGAGAAAGGGAATGCACTTGCAAAGGATGGAAAGTGCCCACTCGTAGCCGGACGGATACAACGCACCTTTAAGCGACTAGATCAAACTCCAATAACGTGAATTAATGGGCGCTAGTTGCAAAGTGGCTGCTTTTGAAAACCGACTAAAAGGGTCCTCCCCTTTTAGGCAAAAAAGATATTTTTTTGTTTTTTCCAACTCTTTTGCTCGAAAGTAGTTAAAAATGAAAAAAATGAAAAGATTTTGGTTTTCAAATGAAAAGGGTCCCCCTGTTAAATTTGTGGGTTTTCAAAAACAGCCACTTTGCAGCTATCGATCGCTGGAGTATAAAAATTGTGATTATTCTAAAGCAATTTGATCATTTTTCCCTTTTGTTCTTTCTCCCCTCCAGTGGCGTATCCAGGATTTTGCCATGGGGTGAGGAATCAAGCTAATTGTAAGTTTGTAAGAGCTCAAAAAATCCAATTTTTTACTTCCTTGGGGGACTTCTTACTTACTTAGTTTTTTGTTTTTTTGCCATGACGGCCGGTTGTATAAGGGGTGGTCAAAATTTTCGCCTGTGATTGCTATATATCAGAGGCCGTAGTAAAAAAAACTGGGGGAAATCTCCCGATTTTCCACCGGTGGGATTAATCGATTCGAGGGGAAAATCCCTAGTAAAAGAAAAATCCCGAATTCGGGAGATCTCCCACCGATCATACGTCGGCAAGGGGGGGTTACCACCTGCTATTTTGCGCCCACCCCCCCCCCTTGAACCATTTTTGCGCCCCCTTTCACTAAGTTTACACCCTCTAATTTTTTGTTTTATGCCTATAACCATAAATTTGGTCCCTTCCTTATAATATTTGGTCATTTTATGCTCGTTTTTCTCAAAGAAATTTCAGTCCTGTGGGGGCGCCTGCGGCCCCGATAAATAAACTTCAGTCTTGTGGGGTGCCGGCGCCGGAGAAAATTTTGAGAAAATTGATCACTTTCGCTCGTTTTTCTTAAAGAAATTTTAGTCTTAGGCCGTAGTAAAAGAACGGAATCGGGGGGATTTACCACCGATTTCGGTGGGAGGTACCACCGATTCGTAGTAAAAGACGTCCCCCCGATTTCGGTGGTATTTACCCGGGGGAAACACCACCGATTCCGGGGGGAGAATTTTTGTGGTAGTAAAAGAACGTCCCACGGGTTATTTACCACCGAAAAACCGGTGGTAAACCCCCCTGCCCTTTAGCGGGGGGACGGCACTCCTACCGATTATTTGACCATGTATAACCCATCTAAAAGAATATTTTAAGCATTATGACATGAAAATAACTAAAATATTTAATTAATAAACATTATTAAAGCTTATTTTTCACAAAAAAAAATCTAAAAATTTATCATGTCCTCCATAAAAAACCAAATAAAACCACCGAAAAATATTAAAATAATTCAAAAAATCAAAAATTCTTAATTCAAAATCGACGCGCCAAATCATCCCTGAATCTCTGTCCGATCTGTCTCAATTGCCTTTCACTCATCATATTTCGCTCCTCTTCGACATCAAGCTCTTCAACCTCTTCAGGAACTTGTTCAAGTTCTTCTACTGCTTGTGGGATAGGGGCAGGTTCTGCAAGTTCGGGAACGGGGATATTCATGTTGATGGCAATGTTATGCAGAATGGCAGTAGCGAGAATAGTAGTTGGGATGTTGTCAAGTTTCAGTCTATAACCGGAATGATTGATCGAAAAACGACGCTTCCAGAGCCCGAAACAGTTCTCCACTTTGACCCTGCCCTTGCTCAGGGNTTTAAAGTGGTCAATTTTTTCGTGAGAAAATTGGTTATTTTTGGGGGACTTATTTGAGCGTTTGATATTATTTTTTTTCTAAATTTTTACCAATTTCGTGAGGCGGATATTCACTTGGGCATTTGAATTTGGCGATTTGGGGGATTTCTTGGCGTTTTGTTTGTTGTTGATTTCCATTTTTTATTTGCATTTATTCATTTGTCTGATTTTGCTCCTAGTTGAGTGAATAATAAAAATAACTATCTTCCTCTCTTTGATTTTTATTTGTTGCGCCCGAAAGGGAAAGCAGATATATTTTTATATTTTACATTAAGCTCGGAAAATCCCAATTGCGAATTAGGGATTAATTTCCTAAACACGGAGGAATTCTTCCCAGCGGAATTTCGAAATCCCCCGACCTTTGTAAGGCGAAGGGCTTGTCCCCAGCCCGGAGCCTGTCCATTGGGTGCTGCACCCCACCCAGCATCCCAAGCCCGATGGATGAGGGTTAAACCCTTTGTGAGGACCCGGGAGATGTGCGCCCGTAGCTCAGTTGGTAAGAGCATCCCACGGAATGGGTAGGTCGTGGGTTCAAGTCCCACCGGACGCCTAACATTTTCCTGCCTTTGGCTTAAAGGGTCCTCGCTTTACTTGGAGCCACGTAGGGGTCCCCTCTCGTCTCCCCAGACCTCTAGCAGAAATCCCCGCTGCTATGTCGGCTGTGAATCCGTGTCCGGTGCTGTGTCCCCAGCATCCCCCAGCCGGACCGGAGGACCGGTCCTCCATACGGAGGGGGGGATGTAAGGCGAAGGGCTTGTCCCCAGCCCGGAGCCTGTCCATTGGGTGCTGCACCCCACCCAGCATCCCAAGCCCGATGGATGAGGGTTAAACCCTTTGTGAGGACCCGGGAGATGTGCGCCCGTAGCTCAGTTGGTAAGAGCATCCCACGGAATGGGTAGGTCGTGGGTTCAAGTCCCACCGGACGCCTAACATTTTCCTGCCTTTGGCTTAAAGGGTCCTCGCTTTACTCCTTTTCTTCGCTCCCTTTTCCAACCGAACCGGACCCCAAAAAATCCTACGTGGAGGAGCCGACCGGCCTATTGATTTTTGCGGTCTCTTCTCCCCCTGAACTGCGACCCAAAGCTAAANAAAGCAGATATATTTTTATATTTTACATTAAGCTCGGAAAATCCCAATTGCGAATTAGGGATTAATTTCCTAAACACGGAGGAATTCTTCCCAGCGGAATTTCGAAATCCCCCGACCTTTGTAAGGCGAAGGGCTTGTCCCCAGCCCGGAGCCTGTCCATTGGGTGCTGCACCCCACCCAGCATCCCAAGCCCGATGGATGAGGGTTAAACCCTTTGTGAGGACCCGGGAGATGTGCGCCCGTAGCTCAGTTGGTAAGAGCATCCCACGGAATGGGTAGGTCGTGGGTTCAAGTCCCACCGGACGCCTAACATTTTCCTGCCTTTGGCTTAAAGGGTCCTCGCTTTACTCCTTTTCTTCGCTCCCTTTTCCAACCGAACCGGACCCCAAAAAATCCTACGTGGAGGAGCCGACCGGCCTATTGATTTTTGCGGTCTCTTCTCCCCCTGAACTGCGACCCAAAGCTAAAAAAAAAGCGTAAATATCTTTTCTCAAAAGCGCGCATCCATATACATTGCGTGACTAGTTGAGACTTCGCATTTAATTTAAAGTACAAAGTTTCAGGATTTCCTAAATTTAATTTTCAGGATTTAAAAAAAAAATTTCAGGATTTTTCAGGAATGACAGATAAGCAGAAAATCCTAACCCAATTTAGATGGGCACCGGGACACCCTCTTCATTATCTGAATAATGGTTTGCCACGCCAAAATGTTCAAGGTTTGCAAATTCCTAATATTCAAAACTTGAACAATGGCCAAGCAGCCATGGCAAACCAGAACCAAAACACGGTTCGATTCCAAATTCCAATGAACCCGAACATCCAAGATGCGGGTTATAATCCACCAAACCCAAACATTCAACCCCCAAAAAACCCGAACATCCAAGCACCAGCAAATCCGACTCTCCAAGTTCCGGGTCCCATTCCAATAAACCCGAACATCAAAGATGCGGGTCTTGATCCTTTTCCTGGACCCTCCCGACAAATTCAGCCGTACAATCTTAGACCTCTTCCCCATCGGGTTCAAAATGAAATTCCACAACCCGTACATCCTGGCCATGATCCGAAACCCCAAATTTTGACTGGTGCTGAACAAATTTCCTCTAATTCCAGCAATGATCCTTACCTTATTCAGCCGGACCCGTATCAATGGGTTGGTAGTCCTCAATTAGCATCCACCGGGTTGCATATTCGTCCGATCATTCCCGATCTTCATTCGGGACTGAACTCACCACACATTTCCTTCCACGTACCAAATTCGCTCGGTCAAAACCAGCAATCAGGGCTGAACATGAGCAATGTCCCATTACTAAGTCCAACCACCCAAAGTTTTGAACTGACTTCAGAAATGAACACCAGCATGATTCCAAATCCCTCACAGGGTGGAATCAATACAACCCATACCGATCAGTTAGCTTACCAATTCCCTGAATTGTACCAACCCGTAGGTCTAAATCAGCCCCAAGTTCTATACCAAGCTCAGTGCCCACCAGTTTCGGACATCCGAAACCAGTATCCGATGACACAATATGCATTCCCACAATACCAACCCATCAATTACCAACCACTAGTAAATCCAACCGGCTATATTCCAGCCACATATGGTCTTAATCAGCCCCAGCAAATTCCAAATTCCGTGGGCTTTGTCCAACAAAACCCACAGCCAAATACCAACATCGAGTTATTCCAACTTCAGAAACAGTTGGCAGAAATGCAAATTTCCGGAACCTATGCGAATGTAGCTCGGGAAATCCCAACCCTAACCGGAATGGAGGGAAGGGACAAAAATTCCGATTTCTTTTCCACGTTTAATCTCCTTACTTCCGGGTGGGATAACCAACGAAAACTAAATCTTCTAAAGTTCAAGACCAAGGGGAAAGCCCAAAAAGCCGTGAACATAGCATTTTCGAAATTTGGTGAACGAGCACCTTTCGAAACAATCCAGATAGAAGTCCTTTCCATTCTACGGGAAACCGACACCCGTGAAGCCACCTCTTTTATGGAATTAACTCAATTCGCAACCCGTGGTAAGGATGAGGAATTGGTCAAATATTCGGAACGCATACAACGCTTAGTGCGGTGTGCATTTTCGGGATTTAGTGAGGACGAATTGGATGGAATGGCTAAAAAATTTTTCGTTTCCAATATCAATGATCCTGAAATAGCTCGTTTTCTCGAGTGCCAATCTAATCCGTCCCAAACTTTTGATCAATTGGTGATGATGGCTAACAAATTAAGCCTCACCGATCCCGAAAAAGTCAAAGCCCAAATCCAGGCTAGAGAAAATTCTCGGGGAACACAGAATAACCGAAATACGAATTCGGGTCCTTATAATCAGAACCAACGGGGTCAATGGTGGAACAACAACCCAAGAAACAATTATAAGGGCCCAACTCAAGGATATCAAGGGGGAAACCGTCCCCTGTTTGGAAATAATTGGAATAGCAACCGAAATTTTGGCACTCAACCCCAACCAAATTCCACTCCCAGCGCTAATCCCCAAGGTGGAGCGACGGGAGCAAATGCTGTTCCGCTAAACACACTCCCTCAGTTCAACACCAACCCAATTCTGATTACCGAATCTGATCCAACCCAAGCGGTTGACCAACCAATAATGATCGGACACATGGGACAAGGCAAAATCCCTGACTATGAAAAATTTTTCATTGATTTAGCAACACACAATGAACATTTTCCAACCCAAAAACCATCCATTCCTACCACCTCTAAATGCATAGTGTTGGATGTTCTGGTTCATGGATCCCCTGCTAAGGCACTAATAGATTCAGGTGCTGAAGCCAACATGATAAATCCACAATTCCTTTATAACATTGCTAAGGATAAGTCCATAAATCTTCTAAATTGGGGATATACGGCCAATTCGGGAAAAAATCGGATTCCTTTCGCTGTTGCTTCATTTACTGGTACACGGATTGAAATTTTAGGTTCAATTGAGGTACCCATTAAAAATCATCAGCACGAATGCGAAGTCTCATGTCTAGTCACGCGTTCTCCATTCACGCATGACCTTGTACTAGGCACTGGCGCATTACATTCCCTAGGTTTTTACATCGGAAACTCGATCTCGAATGCGATTTTTCAATTTTTGCCGGCCACACCCGCATCAAAACAACCCGAATTTAACCTGGTCCGCGTTGCCAACACACTTATTATACCCCCATTTTCATCCGGATTTGTGTCCACCATTATTGATGACGCTGATAATGATTCCCAATTCATTATAGAGCAAAATCCCATAATGAACGGCGAAATTTCCTCGAAAGATAAGGAATTTGAAAAATTGGGGAGTAAAGAACAGGAGAAGGAACTGATCGAATCGGGTCTTTTGGACGGCGTGAATTCCGGCGCACCCGAACAACCATCCACCGTCCCAGCAGCTCAGCTCGAGCCAGCCACGGTCCAGGTGCAGAACGGTACGTCCTGGGCTTTAATCCATAATAGAAACCAAAACCCACTGGTGCTGGACAAAGGTGTTATCATAGGAAATGCCGAACCGATAGGAAATATATTCAATCCAAATTTGGAAATACTTCCTTTGGAATTTGAAGAAATTCTGGTTCCTCAAATCTCTATTTCAAATTTAACACAGGATAAAACAGATAAGATTCCCACTCTTATTTCTCTTTTGGAACCGAAACTAGGACCCCTTACTGCGGAACAAAAGTCCAAAATGATCGAAGTTTGGACCGAATTTTCTGATGTTTTAGCACTGGACGAATCCGAACTATCCCAAACCGGGCTCGTTTCCCATTATATTGATACAGGGGATGCACTGCCAATAAAAAACAAGCCCCGTCCTATTCCTTTTGGAGTAAGGACCAAAGTTACGGAAATGCTGAACGATTACCTTAATCGAGGCATCGTTCGTCCCTCTAACTCTCCTTGGGCTTCTCCAGTTGTGTTAGCCGCGAAAAAAGATGGCAGTTTGAGATTCTGTGTAGACTATAGAAAACTCAACGGGTTGACTGTCAAAGATAGTTATCCCTTGCCCAATATTGATCAGATTCTCACGTACTTAGGGAACCGACAATATTTTTCGGTTTTGGATTTAATGTGTGGGTACTGGCAAATCAAAGTCCACCCATCTGATATCCCCAAAACAGCATTCGTAATACCTGGCGGTTTATACGAATTCACGGTCCTACCTTTCGGGCTGTGCAATGCCCCGGCCACGTTCCAACGCTTTATGAACCGAATTTTAGGGAAATACATCAATGATTTTGTGTTTGTCTACTTGGATGATATCCTTATTGCATCCAAGTCTTTTGACGAACACATCCATCATGTCAGATTAGTTTTCGAAAAATTACGTGAGCATAACGCAAAAGCCAAAGCGAAAAAATGCGGCTTTGCACTCGAGTCCACTCCATTTCTTGGGCACATTCTTACTAGGGATGGTCTCGCAAAAGACCCAGATAAGTACAAACCTGTCCTAGATTTCCCTATTCCATCAACAATCAAGGAACTCCAACGTTTTCTAGGTATGGCTAATTGGCACCGGAAATTCATTAAGGACTATGCAAAAATCTGTTTGCCATTAACTTCCCTCCTTCGCAAAAATCCAAATGCGAAAGGAATCACAATGGATGAAACCGCGAAAAAGGCTTTCAACAAATTGAAATCCCTTATAGTTGAAGAAGTTGTACTAAAGTATCCCGATTTTGAGCTCGCTCAGTCCGATCCCAAGTATAAATTCCATATCCTTTGTGACGCTAGCAAGGAAGGTTTGGGAGCAATGCTCTGTCAGAGAGACCATAAGGGCGCCCTTAGACCGATCTGCTATGCATCCCGGAGGTGTAGTCCCGCTGAATCCAATTATGGCCCTACAGTAATGGAATGCCTTGGAATTAAGTTTTCGGTACAAAAATTTAAGCATTATATTGCTTGGCTCCCCACTGTCGTTGTAACGGACCATCAGGCCCTTCCAGGAATGTTTCGGAGCAAAAACTCTGTCGGAAATCCCAAAGTGGACCGATGGATTATGGAACTTGGAGCTCCATACCAATTAGAAGTTATATATCGGCCAGGAAAAGAGAATTGGGTTGCCGATGCGCTTTCTAGGGCCCACCCTGACAAAAATTCTCAGGAAGAGACCGAAAATCCCGGAGTTGGCTCACCCTCACCCCTAAAAAATCCAACTTCTTTGAACGTCATTTTTGGTACAGACATGGGCGACAAGTACGGGACACTTTTTTACGAGGAAGCCGAATCTGTAAAAATTTCGGCCCTAGAACGGACAGAACCCTTACTTTTTGAAATTCCGACCCACATAGCACGAGAAGAATGGATTAAAGAAACCAAAAAGTCCGAACTCGGTATTGTTTACGAGTTTTTATCGGACAAAATACTCCCAAAAGACCCAAAAGCATACCGTAAAGTGATGGATTCACTCGCCCGATTCTTGATTGATAATGAATTACTCTTTCACATCGATCGAAATCAGGAAATTTCACTATTCGTGCCGCAAAAATATAGACATTCAGTTTTCACGGACCATCATTCCGGGAAATGTGCCGGTCACCAGAGTGGGAAAAAGGTCTATAAAAGACTGAAATCCCAAGGGTTGTTTTGGCCGAATATGTTCGGGGACTGTGAATCCTGGACAAGGAGTTGTCGTATCTGTGCGCATAATAGGGCTCCGATCAAAAATCACCCCGGATTAAACCCAATTCCCACAAAGGAACCACAAGAATTGGTTTGTATGGATTTGCTAAAATTAGGACCAACCAGAAATGGGAATAAGTATTGTCTGGTCATGATTGACCATTTTTCCCGGTATGCAGTTGTAAGTCCAGTCCAGAACAAAAAAGCGGAGACCATAGCTCAAAAATTCGTGGAAGATTGGATTCTGAATTTTGGCGCTCCAAAAAAGATCCACTCTGACCTAGGTGGTGAATTTTGCAACCAAATTCTCAAGGAAATCACCGAAAAACTCCTAATTTCCCAGTCCACGACGAGTGGTTACGATCCCAATTGTAATGGAATGGCCGAGCGTTTAAACCGGACTCTGATAGACATGGTTAGAAAAACCATTACTTCGCCATGGGAGTGGGATAATCGGATCAAATACGTTGTTTTTTCCTACAACATAACCCCCAATGAGTCTACCGGTTTCCCACCGTTTACCATTTTTCTGGGTAGGAATGCTCGGTTTCCGACAAAACTTTCAGCCCCTGATAGACCAAATCCTGCGTATACCGTTGATATTGACGGATACTTGCAGTTCTTTAGGGAAAATTACGAGGAACTTCTCTTAGAAGCTAAGGAAAACGTAAAATCCGCACAAATAACCCAGAAAAAGTACTTTGATAATAGGCCGAATGTGAATCCAAACAAATATACCATAGGGGAAAAAGTTATGGTATTCTTTAGGCCATCAGTCAAAACAGACCATAGGAAACTCTGCTGGACCTACTACGGGCCTTATAAGATCACTGAACTCAATCCGACCTCAGCATGGGTCGTTCCGATCGATAAGTCAGAAATCTCACCGCTCAAAGTTCCTATAGAGTACCTTTGTCCAGCACCGGCAGAACTCCCCGAAAAAGCATTTCTGCCTAACCAGAGAAAGAAGAAAATTTTGGAAGAGGGAAAAACAGCTCTAGGGACCATTAAAACCGAAATTTTAATCAATATTAACTCCATTTCTTCATTTACAGGTCCAGATTCCCTCCGCGGCTGGTCCTTGGACTCCATTTGCACCGGAGAGGGCGAACACTCGGCTTGCTCACCAATTTCGTTGAAACAGCTGGTCCCGTTCCCGAACGGCGATGACCCCTTAGGGAAAATTCCGCTGAACCAGCTTAAGGAAGTCATAATCCTCAAATTTTCGGGAGAGTCGGTGCCCCTGGGTCATGTCCGCAAATGGGTTAAGGATGATGGCCTCGAGGTAGAATCCCTCCTCTCTATCTTCCCAAACCTTTCACCCAATAAGTCACAACTCACGGCCTCCTTCAAGCTATGGATTAATTCATGCCAAATCGCTTGGGAATCCCTTGAAAAAACAGGGTTCTCACAGCTCCATTTTACCATTGACCCGGGTCATCCCCTTTTCCGTTGCAATGAGGATATTTTGGAAAGTCTGGCCGAAGTGAGAAGGACCGAAATCCATGGCCTCACCGCTTCTTTACGTTCCCCATACGTATTGTACGGCGATATCGGCATGGAAAAATTTGGCGAGCGGCTGAATGCCCATACAATTTTGGTGGAGAACACAAAAACATTGGAAAAGATGATTTGCTCCACCACATTTGGTCCGGAAGTTCGCGAATGTCTCATTTTCATTGGGACCTCCGACATAAAAACCGATATTCCATCCACCGAGCTCGCAAAGTCGCTCCAAAAAATTTTCGGACACATCCAAAAATTCAGCTCGGTGGCCTTTTTCGTTGTCCCACCAGCCTATAACCATTCTCGGCCACAAGAGCATGAAATCTATCTAATCATGCTCCAAAAACTCATCCCACACAATGAAAATATCTTTCCGGCCTTAATCCAAGCATTCCGTTCCTTTCCCGAAATAACCAGATACGGGTCAGGTCCGGACAAAAGACATGTGGACGAGAACGGAATATTGAAAAGTGCCGGTGTGACCGCATCTATCCGGTTTCTGACCGAAGTGATGGGGGTCAAGTGTCCAATGGCGGAGAAAAAACCCGAACCGGACCAAGAGGAAGCCCGTTCAACGGCCTCAGGATCCACGGGTTCGATTGGTGCGGAGGATCGGTCATTTCCGCCTCCACCTCGTCCAGTTCATATTCAGCCTTTGCTGGACATTCCTACTGCCCATGCCAATCGCGGACAGTTCCATCCATATCAATTCCGGGGAACTAGACCGTTCCGGGGAGCCCCACCTGCACGTGGTCCTTTTAACCGTGGGTTCGGGCCAAAACGTGGTCGCTTTAATTAGCCCTTTCCACCCAGACAATCTCAAAATATTTCCTTCTATTGTTCTCTTTTTATTATTGTTCCTTTGATCACATTATTTTTCTTAAATATCCCAGTTTGACCCATTTTAATTCCATAAATGTCATTTTTGTTTGCCTAAATTTTAAAGCATTAATGATAAAGATATCTCTAAACAATATGCCATTTATTCCAATAATTGCGATATTTTCATTATCGCTCCCATTCCTCCTCTCGCCGATGCCTTCAGTCCGCCAATGCTATAAAACATGTCTCTACGTCTTCATCTCCCAAAAAATCCGACCCCCTCCCCGCCCGGGTTTTTTCCATTATAGGATCTCGGCGATGTCGTCGGGAGCCGACTCTGCGATGCCGGGGGGACGTGCGGCGGCTGGTTTTTCAGATTCGCACCGAGGACGGCGCTCTTGCGGAGGCGGCGGACGTGAGGCGGATATTCACTTGGGCATTTGAATTTGGCGATTTGGGGGATTTCTTGGCGTTTTGTTTGTTGTTGATTTCCATTTTTTATTTGCATTTATTCATTTGTCTGATTTTGCTCCTAGTTGAGTGAATAATAAAAATAACTATCTTCCTCTCTTTGATTTTTATTTGTTGCGCCCGAAAGGGAAAGCAGATATATTTTTATATTTTACATTAAGCTCGGAAAATCCCAATTGCGAATTAGGGATTAATTTCCTAAACACGGAGGAATTCTTCCCAGCGGAATTTCGAAATCCCCCGACCTTTTCTTCGCTCCCTTTTCCAACCGAACCGGACCCCAAAAAATCCTACGATTTTTGATTTTGGGATCGTCGGAGAAACTTTTGAAATATAATTCCTTTTTAATTTGCAAGAAAAAATTTTAAATTAAATTGTGATATCGCAAAAATCTGTTAAATTTTTTGTAAAAAGTTTTCTCTGCGGTGNGGGGGGGGGGTCACCAAGGGGCGTCCGAGGGATAGGGGCCGCCGGAGAAAATTTTGAAAAATTTTGACGATTTTTAAAGGAAATCGGCTACTTTTTCTTCAACTTTTTCAAAAAAATTTTAACAGGGGGGACCCTCTTCATTTTTTTGGTCCCCCCATGCCCCCCAGCTACGGGCCTGTACGCTACTGCTCCCTACCCCTCCCCCTCTCTCTACCGTCTACTACTATACTTTCCTCTCCCCTTCCCCCTTCGTATGACTAAACGAAGGGGCAAACCTTACAAAGGGGGGTTGGAGGGGGGAGATCGACCCCTTTACGCATGCATGGAGAATACACTTACCTTTCAGGCAAAATCCAACAATTCCTGCGAAGTCAATCCATCCATGCTGGGCAACACATTCACCAAATTTGATGAGAGAATTCAAGCGATCTCTTCCGGAAATAAGCATCAACTTAACGGAGATGGAACATCCTTCGTTAACTGACTATCTAATTAAAGTCATTCTAATTGTAAGCTCACCTTGTCCAGCAGACTCAGGCCAAGTAGGAATTCGTTGGTCGAATTCGATTCGAGCATCGCCACCGCAATAAAAAGAAGTTGGGATATGCTGTTGATGTCCTCTTCTGATAACGAAACATCGGTGGAATCCGATAGTTTAAGGGTCGTTGCACTTCTGCTTCGACTCAAACGATTGGCGCTTCCGTTAGAAAATAAAAGTTCGTTTCCAATAAGTAATGAGTGACGCATATCTATAATTGGTGTAGCCACAGAATTTCATATTGTGAGGGAGGGAATGTCAACAACAGGAGAAAAATAAATTAAAAAGATTATTCAATGCTAAAAAATCAATTAAGGGTCCCTCTTATCCCAAGAATGGGGCCTTTTTCTTTCCCTGGGTCATACATGCACAAGGGGGGTCAGACTTTGGGCCTTACGAAATACGATAGAGGTGGGGGCGGGTCAGAGGCCAAATTTCGTATGAAATTGCCAAAAATCGCCTAAAATTTGTTGAAATTCGCAAAAAAATGCTAAAAATCGTTAAAAATATGGTTTTAGGGTATTTTACAAGTTTTTAAAATATAATTGAGCTTGGGCAAAGCAAAAAAAATGCAGAAATTTTGAGAATTGAGATGCTTTCCGTAAGAAATTGACTTTTTGGTTCAAGGCGAGTTCTATTTCTTTGAAGCAAAACTATTTTAGGAATAAGAAGTTAGCGCGCCGGAGAAATTTTTGAAAAAAAAATGTAAAAAATTGGTCAATTTTTTCATTTCCTCCCCTTTTACCTTCGATTCCTCGTCCTCGTAAGAAATTGCCCACGACCCCCCTATGAAATATGAAATTGACCCTCCTCTCTTGTGCACCTTGCCCTGGGTCCTGGGTTATGCTCATGCTCGGTTTTACCATACTTGGAATAGGATAATGGTTAACAGTTTCACCTTTCTTTTGCGTTGTTTTTCTGAGAGGAGAATTGAATGGGAAGCTAAGCGGAGATATTTGCTGGGTATAACTAATGGAACGGCTGTGTCCGGATGTGGTTGACGAGGCCGGCAAATGATGCGTGTATGTTGGCGAAAGAGCGACCATGTTCTGAGCGAGATTTTGCAGGCACAAGAACATGTCCGTGATGTAGGTTTGGGTCTCTTCACTGTTGTCGCCCACCACCTCTGTCAGCCGGGATATAATCCGATGCAAAAACGGAGCTGGACTCATTCCCAAAGTTCCGACTGTCTGGAAGGAGCGACCTGACAATGAGTTCGAGCACGCTTCAATGGGATAAAGAATGTTCAAAAATACCCGCCAGGTGTCGGTTACTGCTCGAAATAGCAAAATCAATCGCAAAATTATTCCAATCCAGAATCAGATTTGGTATGGAGTTTTGCAGGTAATTCGCCAAATATCGGACGAGACATTCCAGTCGTTTGACACTTTCAGGTCGCCAACATCTCTGGCTCACTTCTTCGTATTCCCAAAGTGGCAAATGCTGACTGAATGGTATGGCTCGCAAATATAGTAAAAACCAATCATTTGAGGGTTACTTGTTAGAAAGTATGAACAAAAGTGCCTTGATAAGTTCCTCTCTTGAGCTAAAGATCAGTTCATTCGAAAAGAGGCGTTTCTCGAAATTTGCTGCAATTTGTGCAAAATTTGATTTAACGGAGGCTGAACTGGCATTGAGATCGTGAGATAATAAAATTCGGTTATTGTTTGATTGGCTGCCAAAAATGGAATCGTTTTTTTGGTACTTAATAGAGAGCGTTTAAAAGATGAAAAAAATTGGGCCCGGAATGTGAATTGCTGACTTGATTTTTTAGAATTATATTGGCCATTTGCGCCAACTCTACATCGTTGCCAGAAAAATGAACACAAATGTTAATCAACGTCTGTCGCGCATGAAAACATGTGATAGACCGATGGGCGTCGAGATTTAGGATAGCAATGTGTAATATTTTTGGGAGGTACAAATTCCAATCGACTGATTTTTCAGACTCGGCAACTATTAAATCATCTAACAAAAACATGGCCATGTTGTTCCTGAAAAATGACGTAAAATCTGAAATAAGATGTCATAAGTAGGGCATCTAAAAAAAGGCACAAAAAATCGCCAAAAAGGCATCAAAAATGGCGAAAAAGGCACAAAAATGGCAAAAAAGGCATTAAAAAAAGCAAAAAATGGCAGCTAAAAATTCAAAATTTTACTATAAAATAAATTTTTTAAATTATTATTCGTTCCTAGAAGCATTTTAAACAAATAATTGCATAATTTTAAAAAATTAAAACAAAAACGATTTTATCCCTAATAGGAGGCGGCTACAGTAAAATTTTATGAAAAATTAGTTTATTCTTCTTACGAAAATTGGTAATTTTTTTGTCTAATTGTAAGTGAATTATTTTTGGTTCAAAATTTTATTTTTCTATATCGTTTGAGATAACTTTTTCAAAAAAGCACTAAAAATTTTAAAATTTGCTCCAAAAAGTCAAAAAGGCACGAAAAATGGCACAAAAAGGCATAAAAATCCCAAAATGGGCCAAAAACACAAAAAAGGCACATAAAGATCGATGTTAGAAGGTTCGAATAATGTTAAAATGTGTTTTACGTGGTTTTTAGACTATTATGAGTCAGCAGAAAAAAAGGCATTTGCCTTAAATTAGATGCCCTAGTCATAAGACCTCGATAATGTTTGTATAAGATGAGCAGCAGGGGGCAAAAAAGCGGAGAGACGCGAATAATTTCCACCATAGGGGGGCATCGGAAGCTGATTGGGTGCCCGTTGCTGGCGCGTTCCACCCAAAGTTGTAATGGGTCGATCAAAGTCAGCATTCGCGTCAGCGACCTGACAGAGATAACCCAACTTGTGTGACAATAACTCCGTCTGTCCACCTCTTCTCCCGCCTCCTCATCTTCCTCAAATATTGTCTTGTTATCCTCATTTGTCTCCTCCTCCTCTTCTTCGGTTTCTGTTTGATTCTTTTGGACAAATGCGTTCGGTTGCCAACGAAAGAATGGCGGCATTTCACTACGACAAAGAAGCGCTTTGAAGGGATCGCCGACTCGTTGCAATTGACCCACCAATATCGACACCAACAAATCACCGTTCGAATTTAGAAGATATAAGCAAACCTTCTTGGCCTGAAAATTTTTTGGAAATGATAATCCCTTTCTCTTTTTCTATACCAATGGGAGCATGTTCTCTAATGAAAGGGAGAGCATCACAAACAGATAGTATACAATGATGGCCATGTTCGAGGGCCAACTTGTGGCCAGACAACGCCAAATGTCCTGTAGTTCGTTATTGTGTTCATTTGCCAGTTTAGCCGTCAAATATAGCAAATTGTTCAGGATCAGTTGGGTGCTTTCCTCCGATCCCCATCCACTCTTCATCCCAACATTGCTCTGCTCATTACCACAGACAATGTCGCAATTAGGGTCCACTAACTGAACATGTCTTAACCACTCAGGCAAAATGGTGAGCAGTGACAGTTGCCTGCTAGGTCGTGCTGATTCGATGCGGAAACAAATTTCTTTAAGAAATTCATTTAATTAATTAATTTTTTCTTTTAAAACAAGCTACCCGAAAAAATAGACATCGTGATCTGAGGATATTTCTGGGATAAATATTTGGCGATTGTTAGTTGATTGGTCGGAAAGAGACTAGTTCGTTCAGTTAAAGTATTCATTTCACTGATCGGTGTGAGATTCGGAGAAAAAGTGATGTTGTTGAGAAATTGATGACAGACAAGTTGGAAAAGCAAGAAGGCAGTCTGACGAATGGCGGAAGACTCAATGTCAGAAACAAAAGATTGACATAGACACAGCAATGAGATGTATTCGCAGGGGAAATCCCTTTAAAAATATAATGAGGAATGAGAGATAACGGTAAAATGAAATGAGCCATGCATACCTCTGAGAAAACAACAAAGAAATGGCTCTGAAGCAGCGGACACTGACCAAGTCACTCTTTGTGTAACATAATTGGAGAATTCGTTCTAAAAGCTAAATAAACACATTCATTAGCATTTTTCTTCATTTTCACAAATATATTTACACGAGGATGATGTTCGTTCGAATGCAGCATAATGCACAATGTTTCTTCACAGATATCATCTACCTAAAAGGCCCTTTACATTTATTAGTCACTCGGCCCCAAACCCCCAAAAGATGGGATCACTGGCAACTCGACCCCTGACAACTCGACCCTCGACAACTCGACCCCAATACAGCTCGACCTCTATACAACTCGACCCCCCGATAATTCGACCCCAATACAACTCGACCACTAATAATTTTTCATTTTTATTTCTTTAACGATTATAGACACGTGATAAATCGTACTAGGATATTAAAAAAGCCACCACTTTGGGCGTTAAAAAAACCGCCACATGGGCCAATCTGGCCAAAAAAAAATTTTAAAGCTTGCTAGGCTATAATATAAAAAATGAAGGCCGGGCCAAAAAAATATATTTTGCGCTCTCTTATTTTCGAAATTCGAACAAAAATTTTCGAAAGGCCCCTATGGCCCTCGCCCACGGCATGATTTGCCATAGAAAGGGATAAACGTAAGTCAAATACAGTGGGGTGCAAAAGTATGGAACAGGTCAATACAGTGGGGTGCAAAAGTATGGAACAGGGTATGGCTGCTGCAAAAAAGTTGCCATACTGGATAAACGAATAACAACTGATCAAAGTATATTGTAAACAATTTGTAGCTATTAAAGTTGTCTATAAACTCCACATAAATATTCTTTCATTTTGCATAGATAAAAAATTTTTTGTTTGTGCATTGTGAGCTGTTCTGTTTTTACTGTAGCAAAAGTATGGAACAGAATTTCTAAATTAAAATTTTTCTGATTTATAATAAAAGAAAAATTTGAAAAAATTCTTGCAAACTTATATGGGCTAGATGATCAAAAAATGATATAAAAACAGCCTGTACCATTGCACCTTCTTGGAGATCAGAGTACCCCCAAAATGGCTTGAAAACGGGGATTTCGTACTTCGAAAATTATTTTCGACATCATACATGG
>LDKF01001443.1:1560-21901 GCA_001026735.1 Rotylenchulus reniformis
GGGCATCGACACTCTAAACGAGGCGGTGGACAGGCTGGTCAGGGAGGTGGGAGGCCGGGAGAGGTGGACCCTGGTGAGTCCGGGGACTCGCTTGGCACTGGTCCCTCCCCCGTTTCCCCACTTCCGGTCGATGTGCACATATCGTCGTCGGCAATTTGCATTTACGAGGCGGAAAATGCACGGAGATTGGTCGCCTCCTGCCGCGTCCGTTACTTGTCCTTTCTGGGCATCGGAAGGGATGTGAAGTGAGTTCGTCCTAGGAATTCCGTCGATAGTCGCAAGATGTGCATTTTTTGATGTCGCCCCCCCCCACTTCCTCCACGAAATCTTTTTTTTGCCTTTGGTGCCGGTTTTGTGGTTGGGAACCGACCATTTGACAATTTGTGTCGCAATTCCTCCCCGTTTGTTCGTTTCCCTTTCCCCTCAGACATTTCGCCTTCATCGTCGCCCAATCTTCCGACCATTTTGTCTGTTACGTGTTCCATGCCGGACCTTCGGCTGGCCCTTTGGCCAAAACAATTGAGGCGGCATGCAAATTGAGGTACCAAAAGGTGCTTGACGCACATTTGGGCGAAAAAGGAAGTGGGCCGAACGAACAAAAGTAAAGGAGGAGAAAGGGAAAACAGATAAAATGAGAGAGAATGATGGACGATAAAATCAAATATTTTGTGACATTTTAATTTTCTCTGATGAGCAAAAACACTAGTGACCAACCAATCCATTATCAAGTTTTCAAAATAAAAATTTGACCAACAACAATAGACAAATCTCAATTAATTACTCGTAACATAAAATAAATAAAATTTGTTGACCGATTAATTAGCCAGATTAATTGATTAGAAAAGACCCAATTAGAGAAAATATGGATTCGAACCGAATATTCTAGACACGCAATAGAAAAGGGGTAGAAAGATCGAATACATTTGAGTTCAGTGGGATTGATGAGAAAAAAGAATCACAATTTTAAACCCAAAACATGCATAAGAACAGAGGATCTGTTGATGAAAGTGAAAATAAAAATAACACAATATGAATATTACGTGGCGAGGGATGAATGGCGGTAGTATCTATCGGAGACAGAATACTTATTGTTTGTCCGAAGAACAAGATGTTTGCCGGTTGCTGCGCCTTTTGTGGGCTCCTCAACGAGTATCCCCGTCCTTCTTCTCCCCATGCTTCGACTGCATCCATTCGTAATGCTTTCTCAGCCAACTAATTGCGGTAAGCAGAAACTCGGCAACTTCAACCAGCTCCGAGTCCTGTCTAAGTTCCCCGCAGAGAGTGTTGAGGCCACTCACAAGTGCTTAACACCCAAATTACGACAACAAACAACCAAAATCGGAACAAACAATCGCTATCCGAGGACGATGTTTTGGCGTCCTTCCAGAGCTTATGGGACCACATCAAATGGTGGAGGTTTCGAATCTGTCGTGACATACTCGAATATATTTCGGCGGGCAAAGAAACCTGTTTTCCGACATATTATATTGGATTATAGTAGATTGGACCCGAGTCAGACCATTGGTTGCTGAGAATTGATTGACCGATTGGAGCTGGGAGTTGACGCGGCTGGTGAGGATGTTGTGGTCCCCAAGTGGTTGTTGCTCGTCCCTTCCGTAGTTCCCCGACTCGTTGGCCTCTTGATGTTCTGCGGGTTTTCTTTTTCGTATCGTTGAAGAATTGAGCAAGTGCTGAGTGTTTGCTGAAACATGAAGCAACTCATAAAATTCCCGAAAGTGTTCTGACTGTGCTCCGGATGGAATAAAGATGATAGGCAAGACAAGAAGAAACCATCAACTGGATGCGTTTCAGTCGGACTCGTATGTAACTTGCGGGAATGGAGGAAGCAACCGTCTTGCTGTTTTTGAAGGACGCCCAAGAGGAACTGAAAATAAACACGTTAAATCAACATTTACTCTTCGCTAACCAACTTTAGGAAATTGACCGCCTCCATTAACGTTAAATACATTTTTTCTGGCTTTGAAGCAGAGACAGACGATGCCATTATATAGAATGCGATGGATTCAAAATGAAAGAAAATTTGTTTAACCCTTTCTCGCTTAAATTAAATTGTTATTCGAGTATAAAAATCGGTTATTCACCTCGTCATTTCCACGCTTTTTCAGCTCACGGGCACGATTCTGAAAGTGATCCATCGAAAGAGTTCCACCCTCAACTTTAACACATGAACCCGGCATTGTCTGAACGAACGATTTCTAAAAAGGGGAATGTCGTCATGAAATTCATATAAAGAAAGAACCGATTGCTTCTCAGAGAGGGACGACTCGGACAATGCCTTTGACGAATTCACAGATTCGTCCTTGCAATTCAAATTCACTTTTTTGGGAGTCCCAACAGCCACATCTGCCTTTTTATGATCTTCTTTGCTTTCAAGTAAGCGGAGGAAGTTTTGCGAGGAAATTTTAATTCGGTAACCCGTCGCGGATCGTTGATCTTTCTCACAAAAATGTTTTGAGCAGTTCGACATATTCCGAACAGATGACCCTTGCCCTTCATCGGTATGAACTAATACCCGTTTTGTCGCATCTTCATATTGTGCAGAACCCACTAAATTAATCACAATCAGTCTTGAATAACCCAATCCAGGCCTGTAGCCAGGGAACATGGCTGTGGCGAAAGAAATTTTTTTCGAAATAAAAAATCGAAACTCAAAATTAAAAAATCGAAAACCAAAAAAGCCCTCGAAAGTTTCGATCTCAAAATAAATAGCAAAAAATTGAATTTTTCACTGAATTGAAGAATTTTTCATTGCATTGAAAATTTAATAAAATTCTCAAAATCCTAAATTAACTATAAATTCTTCTTGCTAAGGATGTAAATTTTTTAATTTTAAATTATTTCTTCCATCTTTTCAGCGCAATTAAATACTATTTTTTGGTTCATCATTTACTTTTTATTGTTATTTCGGATATGATTTCCAAAAAAAAAACTTTTGGAGAATCCAATGGGGGGAGATTAACGCGAGGTTAACTTGCGTCTTGGGTAAGTTCAAGGGGGTGCATTCTGTTCGGAAAATCTTTTTGGAAGTCAGTCCCATTTTCAAAGAAAAATTCGAGCCGATTTTGGAAAAATCCAACCAAAAATGATGAATTTCTTTAAGAAAAATGTAATAATTTTTCAAAATTTTCCGATGTCAGTCGAAATTTCGAGTCCTTAATTTTTCAAAATTTTCTCCGTCCTCTGACCCTCTACACCTTGACCTTGAAATTTTTTGGCTACGAGCCTGAACCATCCATATTTACGACTTACAATTGGGCCTTTTCCGGTTCCGTAAAGTATCATCATCAGCTAGAATTTCCGATTTGATTGGGGAGATCAATGGAGCAACGCAGGTTATTTGTTGTAGAAGAGCTTCAAGTTCGGTACTGAAAAATGTCAATTATACTTATTTTTTTAGATGCCCACGGCGTACCAACATGGGTACGGACAATCATAAAATTTTTCATGAGTTTTCAACATGGGTACGGACAATCATAAAATTTTTCATGAGTTTTCAACATGGGTACGGACAATCATAAAATTTTTCATGAGTTTTAACTTATTTTCAGGGTACTTGTCTAGTGTACGTCCCGAATTTTTCAAAATCCCATCAATTGGAAATCAAAAATCCACATTTTATATTACTGCGATCAATCTCCGAGAGTTTTCGAGGATGATGAATCCGAAGCTGACATCAGTTTTATCATTTCATCAAGAAAAATCCAAGATTTTACTTAATGATATTATAAAAAAAGATATCAGATTCGGAATCAACTTCTCGAAAACTCTCAGCTAAGACAAGAATGGTAATAGTACAGTTTGTTCCCCCCCATTTTCAGATGACGCAGGACGTTAAAATGGACGTCATCTGAAAAAAAATTTTTCAGATGACGCAGGACGTTAAAATGGACGTCAGAATCGGATTCTGCGTCAAAAACTGCCCCTAGGATGTGATTTGGGCCATTTTTGGATCTTCGATTTTTTTTCAAAAAAGGGGGGAACAAACTGTACTATTACCGACAAGAATTGTCAAAAAGTGGGATTTTTCTAGAACTTTTGAAAAAATCGGGACGTAAACTAGACAAGTACCATTTTAGGTTATTTATTATGCATAGACTGATAGCCTCCAGAAAGCATGTTTTCACTGAAAAATAAAATATTTATTTTCGGGATCTGAATTGGTAAGGATTGCCGAAACTTTTGCCTATTATCGCACCCATCCCTCGCTGGGGTTGGTCCGCCGTGTTGCCATGATATAAGTACCCTAAACTTCTCGAATATTCGGGTTGGACATTTAACTGATGAGGCTCAATCGCATTTTCCGTCGGTGTTTTTTGTGTGCGTTTTTCTGTGGGACTAAGTGCGGCAGATTGAACTGGGGAAAGTGGTGGCTTGACAACGTTGATCAACATGAACATATCATCCAAATTGTTGTTCCTGATCAAATATTTTCTTTTGATTTTCAGCTTTTAAAACCTTGCGTTGTTGTCGCCACTCCCTTGACTCCCATCATGCTCTTCATCCTTTGTCCACGATCCAGTCCCATCCTTTAAAAGGGTCGAATCAGTTTGTCCTTGATGACTTGATGGATGCGGTTCTACTGCAAAGTCTGAATACTGATCAAACCTTCCAAAAAGGTCTAAAATTTGTGAACATTCACTCGATTATGGCATTTGCCAACATACTGTTGAGTCGTTGTTTGATATCAGGTTTTGCCGACTTAAGAGGATCCCATTCGCTTTTCATCATCAGGATGACTAATGATTGGGTATGTTAATGGTGAACCCAAGGGTAATATTAATATATATAGAATATTGATTACAAGAACCCTAAACAATGTATATATTAGGGATGAAAAATAAATTCCATAAAAAGAATAAATGAATGTATGTAATAGATCTCAATTAATCCTATTCAAGAATAGAAAATTTGAAAAATTGATCAATGATACAAAAAGGTGAAAATACATATGATAATGTGTAAACAAAAAAAGTTATAAGTTATACATAACGATTGATGGTGATGGTCGATGGGTCGTCGGAGGCAGGATGGTGAATAACCGATTGATGTGAAGGAGATGGAGAAGGAAGTGTTCACATCATCACCTCTAGAGAAAAACGAGTCGCAAGGCAGTTGGCTGCCCTGTCCCAACTAGGCAGTCAATCATGAGCCTCCCACCCGACCCAAAGAATACTGAACTGAACTAATGAAAAGAATGAGGATGGAGTGGAATGGAAGGGGAGAGAAATTGTGAGGAATCAGAGAGTGGAGGAGAGGCCTGACCTGAACGGAGAGTGGTTATAAATTGATTAGATTGAGCCAAAAGTTGGAAATGAGCTCATTACTGTAAAAGTTTTTTCTACCTAAAAGTTAGGAATGGATTTTTTATTTGAAACGAAATAAAGTGTTAGTTGAAACGAGAGAATGCTCATGAAAAAGTGTTGAAGAAAACGAATAGAGTGCTCATGAAAAAGAAGTGCTCATTGGTACTGTACTACTGTAGCACGTCCGCTAACTTTTGGGTAGAAAAAACAATACTAGAGTACTGTTGTGGTGATTTTTTCAACCTCGACAAGTTTAAAAGAATCTTTGTTTAGATTTATGAAACGACTGAAAAACATACGCCAATACAATTCTAAATTTGGGGTCAACGCAGAAGATCCCCTAACAGAAGGGGGTCATCTCAATAGAACCCAGCTCACTAGAACCCAGAAACTTCCCTTCATTCAAAAACTTTTTTTTAAACATTGCTAGGCCAACACTATAAAAAGCAAAAAGGTATAGAATTTTAAGACCCCACCTTTGGCCATTTTGGTTTTTCGAAATTCCCTGAAAAATCTTGAAATTTCCAAAAATTATCGATTTTTTGCATTTTTTCGAAATTTTCCAAAATTTCAAGATTTTTCAGTGAAATTCGAAAAAGCAAAATGGCCAAAGGTAGGGTCTTAAAATTCTATACCTTTTTGCTTTTTATAGTGTTGGCCGGCGCCCTGTCGATTCGTCCAACATACGATTCGTCCCACCAGCCAAAAACCTACGATTCGTCCCACCAGCCAAAAACCTACGATTCGTCCAACCTACGATTCGTCCCAACCAAATTTCTATTATAGGCAAAAAATCAATATTAAAGGGAAAAATGAGGAAGGACTGTTCAATAGGTGAGTGCTGGATGATTTTTGATTTTTTAATGCAAAATTTCTTATTGTTGGGCTCGCCTTCGGCGAGCCCAATATTAAAAAATTTTGCATTAAAAAATCTAAAAATCATCCAGCCCGCACCTATTGAACATTGCATTTGGCCTAAGCCCCCCACGGTGAATATAGATCGCCGGGTTTTCTATAAGTAGCCGGTTGATAATGTTGAGATTCAGGCCGAAATAATAGAAATTTGGTTGGGACGAATCGTAGGTTGGACGAATCGTAGGTTTTTGGCTGATGGGACGAATCGTAGGTTGGACGAATCGTAGGGCAGCGGTGTTGGCCTAGCAATGTCTAAAAAAAAGTTTTTGAATGAAGGGAAGTTTCTGGGTTCTAGTGAGCTGGGTTCTATTGAATTTTAGCCATAAAAAGCAAAATTGTGCAGAATTTTATGCTCTATCTTCTGATATATTTGGTTTTTCGACATTCGAACAAAAAGTTCGAAATTTTCGCGAATTTTTTTTCGATATTTCCGAAAAATTTCGAACTTTTTGAATTAGAAAAACCAAATACTAGGTGCGAGCATAATTAGTTGCCGTTTTTTAAACAATTACAAATCAACAAAGAAAAAATCATTAAAAATCAAAACAAAGTGCAATCAATGAAATCATCCAATAAAGTATTTCCTCTGGGTCTCTACCATTCACCAATAGGATGAGAATTTATTAATATCGTTTTCAAAAAATCTGTGCTCATCTTTGGGATAGGCTATGGCCCAATCAAAAACTCGACCTAGAGAAATTCAATGAGACAAAAATCCCGTAATAAGATTTCAGAGAAAAATAACTTGGTGTGAAGTGAGGAGGCAAGGTCTAAAGTATTAGGGGGAATACCAAACATCTTCCTGTCAATCGAGTAAATGGAAGTAATTGAGGATGAGATTTGAGTGGTAGGGTGGACACTATCTTCAAGGTAGAGGTAGGACTATTGTATCCTAAATTCAATTAAGGATACTTTGAATATTCTACCCTGCAGATTTGGGTAATAAGGTCTGTTCCAAAATTATAGAGTCACTTACTTTTTTGTGAGTTCGACCATTTGCACCAATCCGATCGAGCTGAAAATTTATATGTATATAGCAAACATTGAAATATTAAGAACCGCGTAAGAAAAAATTCGTAATATACAAAAATAAATTTTTTACAAATTTATCTCTGAAATTGTGCTGTTCCAAAATTACAGAGCCACTTTTGAATCGCCCAAAATCCCCATTTTTAAGAATAGGGAAAATCTGAAAAAATTCATGCAATCTCATATGGGCTAGATGATCAATTAGTGCTATAAAACCAACCAGCTTCATTGAGTCCTTCAGGGAGATCTGGGTACCCCCAAAATGGCTTGAAAACGGGATTTTTGGGAACAAAAATTCCTAAAGGCCTGAAATCCCTAACAATGAGGTCTGTTTTTCTGCTGTCCATTTAGCAGACATATGGGGCTACAAAACTCCATTGACCGCATTCTCATAACTTTGTTCGTTAGGTTGGCGTCCATCCTCCAAGTTGAAGTACCCAAAATCCCGCTGAAAATTGGGTAATTTTGGCACATTAAAATTGATCGAATTGCGCCTCCACGGAGAATCGAGCGAACGGTTAGCGACCTTTTGTATTTTATAGCCCCATATGTCTGCTAAATGGACAGCAGAAAAACAGACCTCATTGTTAGGGATTTCAGGCCTTTAGGAATTTTTGTTCCCAAAAATCCCGTTTTCAAGCCATTTTGGGGGTACCCAGATCTCCCTGAAGGACTCAATGAAGCTGGTTGGTTTTATAGTACTAATTGATCATCTAGCCCATATGAGATTGCATGAATTTTTTCAGATTTTCCCTATTCTTAAAAATGGGGATTTTGGGCGATTCAAAAAGTGGCTCTGTAATTTTGGAACAGCACAATTTCAGAGATAAATTTGTAAAAAATTTATTTTTGTATATTACGAATTTTTTCTTACGCGGTTCTTAATATTTCAATGTTTGCTATATACATATAAATTTTCAGCTCGATCGGATTGGTGGAAATGGTCGAACTCACAAAAAAGTAAGTGACTCTATAATTTTGGAACAGACCTTATAAGGTTGTCTCTATCAGATTAGGAAAAGAAGTGAAGAGTTTACCAAACATTTAGACACGAACGGGACAAAAAATTCAAAAAATCCATATTTTCTAATGAGATTGAGTCGAGGGATCAATACGAAGTTTCCATGGGGCTTTCACCATTCCTTTTTTGCTAAAACAACCCTAATGAACCTAGCTTTCATCCTATTTAATCATTTTTCTGAAAACTTGGCATTTTCTTTGTCTAGTTACACTTTAAAGACAAGCCATTTCACATTGCTGTTTCGTGATCACATGGATTAGCGAACCTTTGTGGGACCAAAATTTTTTAAAAGAAACAGTTTTTCGGAACCATCTATATTCCAGCATGATAGGCCTATATCTTCTTTATAATTCTATGCGGAATATTTCTCTATGCCTCCTTTCTCTGAAGGTCAGGACCTTTTTGTCCTTGGTGAATGGCTTTTCGGGCCCCCTTTTGAAATTGATGCCTATGTTTCTTAATTGGAACTCCTAGAATCATTTTAACGCCATTAATCAAAGGAATATATCCGTTTTCAATGTTTTATTTCAGTTTTAATTCTCTTTCACTGCATTTTTTCGGTTTTTGAGTAGGATGTGCACTATGGAATTAAAAATTTTTTTATCCTCGACCATTGTGTCGACTAAAATTCCATGTCAAATGGATCTAAAAAATCTGAAAAAATTACCTACGTATAGTGGTGTGGACAGCCCAAGGTGACTGGTAAAAGCAGAAAATTTGCAATAGATTATGGAAAATCTAAAAATATACAAAATTTGAAAAAAACAGCAACTAAATATGCTCGCACCTAGTATATCAGAAGATAGAGCATAAAATTCTGCACAACTTTGCTTTTTATACTTTTGGTCTAACTGGTCTAACAAAAAAGTTTTTATACATGGGGATCTTTTTTTGTCAGTTTGGGGGTCTTCTGTCCGGGGATCTTCTGCACCAACGCCCTAAATTTAAAATGGTAACGGCTTCTTCTCCAACGCATGAATTGTTCAAGTGTCTAGTACTGTATTAAAAGCAATCAGTCGTATCAAAACGCGGAGTGGTGGCAAAACACTTACACCCAAAACACCGACACTGAAAACCGCCATCAAAAAAAACTTTTTCTATACCCTACTAGGCCTAAAGTATAAGAAAATAAATATATGCAGAAAAACATCCTCTATTTTTTGGCCTGGATGGTTTTTGGATTTCTTCGAAATTTTTGGAAATTTTTCAAAAAACACGATTTTTCGCATTTTCCGGAAATTTCAAAAAATTTTAAGATTTTCAAGGCATGGACGGCAAAAATGAAATTTGAGCGCTAGGGGTGAGCAAAAACACAGATGTTGTGTTTATTTGTGTGGTCAGAGACGCAGAGGAGAAAAACACAGGTAGATTGTGTGAGACACAGCCCACACAGCAAGCACAATAAACACAATAAACACAAACTCCTCCCCCTTCCCCGCCCCCTCCCCCCGTCTCTTTTTCAGCTGGCGCAGTGGACAAGCCAAATTATTCTCAGTCCAAACCGAGCCCCGGTTCGAATCCCATGCCACGCAACCGACCAAGATGAATCCGAAATAAATAATATTGATGCCGGAAATGAGGAAATAAAATTGGAGAAAAATAAAATTATATTATAATGATCAAAAACGGCAAAAAAAATTTTGAAATTTTTTTGAAAAGGTAAAAAATCCCGATATTCTTTGCTTTTGGGGTTATGAAAAGGAATTAAAAAAGGAAAAAAAATGATATTGGAAATCCAAATTAAAAATTCGCTTTTATTTTTCAATTCTTCCAAAAAAATTATAGATGAACGCATAAACAAATAAAACAACATGATTAAAAATATCAAAAATCTTTAAATTTGATCAAATAAATCATCGAATTCTAGCGACCCAAGACAGATTATTGCGGAAATTGTTTCAGAAGAGAGTGATCGTCGATAGGATGTGCACAAATGGTGCAATCGCGAAAATGCCCTCTCAGAGTGGGCAGTACTGCATGGAATGGCGAGCACTTTTAGAGCCAATTGACGGAGCAATGGGAACATCTGAATAAAAACTAATTTATTAATGAAAATTTTTTAAAAAATTTTTACCCCTCTGTCCTCCTGTTACCTTTCCTGTTGTATTCCAAAATGAAAGCACATCGAATTCATTTGGATCTGTAATTAGGGCCATATAAGAGCCAATTTCACGTTCCACATCCAATATAGGGCTTTCACGCGGGAATTCATCATTTTCATCGTTCACACTTTCCATTTCAATGTCGATACCAGATGAGTGAAAAATTTCCAAAGTTGCTTATTTGAACTAAATTTTTAATTTCTTAAAAATCCCATAAATTCAACAAATAACTCACCGAATCCGATGTGCCCCATAATGAAACGCGATTGCAAATTGCTCTGATTCTGCTAAGCTCCATTGGATCGAGAAATGCAGCGCATTTTAGCAGTTTTACATTTAGTGACCGTTCAGTTTTTCTCAACAATGCATGATTTGCTGCCCGTGCCAACGCTGCCTCGGGTGAATCTTCCGCAAATTCATTCTCAATTTTATTCAAATGGAGCTTAAAACTTGAAAATATGCGTATTATGGTGCTCAAGGTCGGAGTTTTGACGCTCTGAAAAAATAATTTGAAAATAAAAAGTCCTTAAAATAACCTCCAATTTCGATAGCGATTCGTACAAAGGTCGCAAAACTTCAACAAAAGCATTAATAAACACAATGTCATTTTGAACCAATTTTCGAAATTGGGTGATCAAATCGGTATGTTTTCCAGCAAGTTGACTGTATTGTACGGAAAATACATGCCCAATTTCTTCTACAGAATTCAGAAATGTATGGCACATTTTGTAACGCGAGAGCCATCGCGTTTCAGCTGGTTCATATAAACAAGCCCACAATTATCAACAATCAGTGCGATTTTTCTTAAAAATGAATTTTGAATTGAATTTACAAAAAACGGGTACTTATGCAGTTTAGGTCAATTTTTTGAAATATCCTGAAAACCAACATTTTTTTATATTTCTGCGCTTTAGTCGAGGGTATTCCTAAGTTTTCTAAAATTTGGACCTAAAAAGTACCAAAAAAACTAACCTGGCATTTTTGACAAAAATTTCTATTTGTTTCACAATGTTAAGCATTGCGCTTAATGAATCTCGATCCAAAACATTGTCAAAGTTGGCATATGGTTCCAGCGTGTGTCTGGCTATTGTATTAATTATATGACAAGTACAGCGGACTCTAAATAAATTTAAAACCAAAAAGGATTACATGAATATTCGTAAACTTATCTGAGCCAAAGGAATTGATCACATTGGTCCCTTCATCAGTGACGGTACCCAACAATTTCATTTGCATTCGGTCAAAGTGGTGTCGCTCTAGCAGTTCTCTGATCATCGCTTCAATGTTTTCCCTCTTTTTCGAAGTTTCGGTCCATTCTGCAAAATGTAGCACAAAAGGTTTCAATAATCCATTTTGACCAATCACATGTGCAGTTAAAACGAAAAAATCATGTCGGTTGTGACCGAAATCATATGTTAATGTTCCTTAAATTAATAAACATTTTTGAATTTTTGGAAATATTAAACTACCTCTTATTTTAACAAGTTCAACGAGATCCAAAAAGGCCTTGTTCCTTTCGTCAACCAATGTCATGTCACGGACCCGCCGACTAAGTGACCATCTTGACATCAATTTGTCACCGGCATCACATGGTACCCCTGTTTTGGTGCAGGCAACACTAAAATATAATCATAGTTTACATTAAATATTTAAAAAGACATCAGTTTTCCAAATGCATTCAACAGTTCTTTTAGTGATTGATCGTCTATCGCTAAAAATGAACGCCCTTTTAATGCTATCATTAATTGCTGATTATGTAATTCCGCTTCCAATTTTGGAATTTCCTCTGTTTTAATATGGTGGTTCCGATGCCGCCTTAATAATTTTTATTTTTTGATTTTTTAAATTTTAATTTTACTTCATGTATGTCTGGCGATGATAGTCATTCAAACAGTAATAGTTGCATAGATTGCATCGAATAAATTCACTTTCCTTTCCCGAATCCAAAAGATGAACGAACATTGTCGAATATTTCCCTGACACAGCACGGCCATCGGTCCATCTCGCATCGGAAATATTGATCGAAATTTTCCTCTTAAATATTAACACTAATTTAATTTTTTATAATAATTTCACCCACTTTTCTCTTGAGTGGAATCTCCAAAATCGAACCGGTGGAAGCATTAAAAGTATTGTCGTCACTGTCATTGCTCGTTAAACTAATTTCTTGCAACGGGGTCCTCCCCAAATTTCCACTCGGGTTGCGTGAAGTTGACGGAGTTGATGAATAAATTTGATTTTCTTTCTCCATTCTCTTAAACTGCAATGAAATTGTAAAAAAAAAATTAAAAAAAAACTTTAAAAAAAACTACGAAATTATTTTTGACTATATTATGTATTTCCTTCTAAAAGAAAATGGTTGCACTTTGCATATTGGGGCCTATTGCGCAATGGAATTTCCAATTCCAATTTCTCATTTTTTGGACGAAATTCACGAAATTGTTTATAAAGTTTGGCGTTGTGCATCTGCGCCCATTCCGCTATATTTAAATTAGACTTGTGTTTATTGTGTTTTTAGTGCTCGCTGTGTGGGCTATGTCTCACACAAATTTTCTGTGTTCTCTTTCTCTGCGCTCACGCCACACAAATAAACACAACATTTGTGTTTTTGCTCACCCCTATTTGAGCGCCAAAAAAGATTTTGTGTAAAACATATCGCCAAAGTGATTCAAATGGGATAAACAAACGATCTTTTGTTTCATTGTATTATTTCAACGCGAAAACAACACGTTAGAGAAAAAAAGATTACGAGAGAGCGGAAAAGAAAAAGAGTAAATGTTGCTGTGTTGAGAATAATGCTTATAACTCTTTTCATAATTCCAAATTCCAAAATAAGCATTATTCCCAATTTTAGTGATCTTTGGATTAAGGTTGATTTTCCCATGGTCCGCCAATGGACCGTTCCATTTTTGTCCCTGGGGTCAGTGATCGGACCCTTTCTCAGATGTATTTGTTTGTGGCCAATGACTTTCCCATTGATCGGCCTTCTGTTCTCTATCCTCTCTAACCGTCTAATCTCCAATCTATCCCATTTTCTTGTTTCTCCTCCTTAAGCTCATAGTTTATTCACATGTTTTCTCAAGTTTGTTGATCATAATTTTGACTTGTCAATTCCCAGACCGCCCCATTGTCCATCCCTTTAAATAGCCATTCATTTCTTCCGTAATCATTCAGTTCTTCCATTTCTTCGAATTTGCATCCTATTTGGATGATTCTTTATATTTCCCCCAAGTTTTGTCCCTTGTTAGGAATTTGCATTTTTAAGGCCCAATTCACACATTTTTTGGTTTAATTACCCAACTTGAGGTTCTCCAATAAATTTATTTTATTCAACTTTGTGTCTTCAATTGGTTGGGCTTCAACTTTGGGATTTGGACCAGTCGGGAACAGGGCATTCTCGACATTTGGCGCTCCAACGGACCACTTCGACAGCCGGAAGTGTTCGTCCTCATCTGAATTGTTCTTCGGACGCCGACATTTGGAACAAGGTGTGGTTTGAATTGGGAGGGAAGCCTTTCCAAAAAGGGGCAATCTTTCGGTACCCAAAAAGTCAAACATTAGGCTGCACCCTATTCGGGTGAAAAATAGTTTGTCTTCATATTTAAATTTTTTGCGCTCCATCCGAGCGAACTGTTCTGCACTCCATTCGAGTGATTTGCGCTCTATCAGAGCGTTAGGGGTCTGCACTCTTTTTGAGTGACTTTGCGCTCTATTCGGGCGATTGGTTTGCTCTCTATCAGAGAGATTATTTTGCGCTCTATTCGAGCGATAAAATTGCACTCTTTCCGAGTGTTTCATACGTCTTTTGAGCGTAAATTCGCCCCCTAACCACACCTTTCCTCCCGGCAACGAACCGCCTTGTGTTCGCCTGTTCTTCAAAGGCATTGGACCTTCGACAACTTCTAAGGCATTGGGCCTTCGACAACTTCTAAGGCATTGGGCCTTCTCTACATCTTCGAAAGCATTGGGCTTTCTCATCTTCAAAGGCATTGGGCCTTCTGAACATTGAAAGGAAGGAAGCGACTTTGCACTTCCCAAAATAAAATTTTTGACTTCCCCAAATAAGGAACTTAGCAATACACCCTATCTGGTACAAAATAGTTACTTGTTCAAAACGCTCTATCTGAGCGCAAATTTTGGAAAAGGGGGAGGGCGCTCTATCCGAGCGAATACAACTATTTCGTCCTATTCGGACAGGAATTGTCGCTCTATTTGAGCAGAAAATCAGGTTGCGCTCTATTCGAGCGAAAGCTTTTTGCACTCAATTCGAGTGAAAGCTTTTTGCGTTCTATTCGAACGTCAGGTTGCGCTCTTTCGAGCGAAAGTTCGTGACGCTCTATCTGAGCAAAAATAAAGGAACTACGCCCTATCTGGGCTGAAATTCCGATCTTCGAACAAAACCATCTCTACAAACTTCGACCGGATTTTTGACCGAACAACGGACACATTCCGTTTTCCATCATGGCAGACGCGTCTCTAAAGCAGCGATTTGACATCGCTCTAGAGACAATTGAGGAAATATGCCAGATGGCTGTTCCTCAAATGCCTCAACCCGAGGAGGGAGAGGATCGTGCATCAAAAATGCGTCTCAAAATCGCTCTTAAGGCGGTGAGACGTGAAAGGGATGAGCTTAGTGAGGCCATCCAAGAACTCAGCGGCGTCCGCAAGGAATGGACGCATCTGCTGGAACGAGTGACGCAGGCCGAACGCGAGGTGCTAGGCCCGTCACAGCTGCAATTCGAACAACAACGCAATGACAGAACACGAATTGTTCGAACTGCAACCAGAAGAATGCGGGAACTCGATCGATTAGACACAGAGATCAGTGTTTGGGTCGACATGGACGACGAAGTTGCAGCCGATCAGTTGAACCAATCGCGTTTGGATGCGGTGCAAATGGCAGCACAACAAGCTGAAGCCCTGCAAGCAACGACCGCACAGATGGTCGAAGCAATGAAGATTAAGGCACAGGGCCTTAAAGTTTCTCGCATGAAGCTGATGCCTTTCAACGGAGGGAAAACAGAATGGTGCAACTGGTGGCCGCTCTTTGAGATCGGCATTCACAAGAACGAGCGGTTGTCCAAAGTGGAAAAGTTGCTCGAATTGAAGAGTCTGGTGCGCGAGAACGCCAAGAAGTTGCTCGCGGGTATTCAGACCATCGATGAGGCAAGCTACGACACAGCAATCATGCTGCTGAAGCAAGCCTACGAAGACAAAGATGCCGTCGTCCGTGAGCTGAACAACAAGCTCTTCCGCATCCCAGCAGGAACAAGCTTCGAAGATGATCAGATACTTCTGATTGAAGCGAACAAAATTGTCCAAATGCTGAAAGCAAATGGCCAAGACATGGATAATAATCCAGCCATTTGTCAATTACTCGAGCAAAAGCTGAGCCAAGGCACTTTGCGCCAACTCTTCAAGGTGAAGAGAGATAACATTGGCGCTTGGACAACGAGTCTCTTCTTGCAGAAACTCCAGGAAAGTCTCAGAAATGAAGAAGCCGTCCGCGAAACTTACGCAATCTCTCATCCTAAAGAAAGGGTTGAGAAAGACGGCAAAGGGTCATATTCAAAAGGGAAGCCAACCATGCTAGCCATAACTTCCGAACAAACCGAAAGCAGAGCAAAGGCAACGAGCCAAAAGGGCAAATTTGAGAAAGCGGGGTCAGACAATGGGTCAAACCCGCCGAAGCCAGAGCTTCAGGTACCAAAGTGGCCATGTGCTTTCTGCGAAACGCAAGGACATTGGTCAGCCGATTGCCGGACCTTTCCCAACACAACGGCGAGAATGGACCAATTAAAGAAGAGCCAGCTCTGCTTCAAATGCTTTGGGCCGAACCATCAATGCACTGTTGGCACTGCAAAAAAGGACACAATAGTGCTCTGTGCCATGAAAGGTATGGCATGAAAATGGGCCCCCAAAGTACTCAAGAAGAAGAAGAGGAAAAAGAAGAGGAAGAAGATCAAAACGACGGAGTTGACAGCCAAAACTGTTCCATTCAATGGATGACAATCCATACTTCATATCAAAAGGTGGCTAACAAAGAGGTCAAGTCGGACAAACCAACCATCAAGGCCTCGTTGGGAAGAGTTATTCGGGAATGTTCCTCTGGCCCTACACCCAATTCGGGTGCAATAAAGGTCATGAACGAATATCCGGTTAAGACTGCATCCCTTTTGGATAAAGCAGTGTATAATCGAGGGAAGACTAATCCGCATTCCTTGAATAAGGTCTCAATTGGGCGGATAAATTTGGTTTCCAAAACCAATGCATCCCATTCGGATGTGACAAAAGCATTCAATAAAGGTCCGATCGGCAACACATCCCATCCGGATGAAGCCAAAAAGATCGGCCGAATTGCATCCCATTCGGATGAAAAGTTTGGTCATACTCTTCGAGGTTCTGATATGATCTCGACTGAGCAACCAAAAATTGTATCAAGATTTGAAGCATCCCATTCGGATGAAGCTAGAATGATCTGCCTGAAATGCTATGCTAAGGAATACCTACAAGAGCCATACTTCCAACCAAAGACTCGCTGTCTTAAAAACGGCCAAAAGGATCAAACATTGGCACATTCGAGATCCTATGCGGATCGAGAACGACGCAAAGTCAATAGTCAAATGCCAATTGCTTCTGATCACCGGAATGCTCTTACAACTCATAGAGACCCTATTACATCCCATTCGGATGAGGAAAATCTCTGGCATGAGCGATCTGCAATGCTAACATCCAAAACATCTAATTCGGATGACACCGGAAAGAATCACAGCAGTGTTAAGGACGAGTCATCTAATCGGGTTTGGAAGTCAAGAATTCGTCCGCATGTTCATCGTAATAAACAAGTGCAAGATGGCCATTCACGTTCCAATCATGCATCCCATTCGGATGAAGGACGTAAGTCTACAACTCCTCAAAACCCTTGGACATCCCATTCGGATGGAGGATGGACCTTGCACAGTGGACAAAGTTCAAGTTCAACAAAGAAGTGGAAGATCCACAAGGCTTACCCTGGCAATCATGACCGGAAGTTGATCTCCGCTAATAACGGTGGAGCTGACAATTGGAATCAGCGCCCTATTCGGGCGGAGGTGGGAATTTCAGGTAAAGAACGATGGAAGCGACAACGGAACGATGGTGCGAAAACTCCGGTTCACGGACAGTGCTCTGCGCAGGATTCGTCAACTTTTGCATCCAATGACGAGCTCGAACAGTGGTCGAGGCACAGGCGAGGTGCACAGAGGGCGCGCAGCGGAAGGATGAGCCAAAGAACCGATGATGGTCGAAGGTCGCACAATTGCCGGAAGGAGGGAAAGACGGAAGAATTTTCGACCTTCCCCTGGAGTTCTATTGTGGGGGGAGTGTTGAGAATAATGCTTATAACTCTTTTCATAATTCCAAATTCCAAAATAAGCATTATTCCCAATTTTAGTGATCTTTGGATTAAGGTTGATTTTTCCATGGTCCGCCAATGGACCGTTCCATTTTTGTCCCTGGGGTAGTGATCGGACCCTTTCTCAGATGTATTTGTTTGTGGCCAATGACTTTCCCATTGATCGGCCTTCTGTTCTCTATCCTCTCTAACCGTCTAATCTCCAATCTATCCCATTTTCTTGTTTCTCCTCCTTAAGCTCATAGTTTATTCACATGTTTTCTCAAGTTTGTTGATCATAATTTTGACTTGTCAATTCCCAGACCGCCCCATTGTCCATCCCTTTAAATAGCCATTCATTTCTTCCGTAATCATTCAGTTCTTCCATTTCTTCGAATTTGCATCCTATTTGGATGATTCTTTATATTTCCCCCAAGTTTTGTCCCTTGTTAGGAATTTGCATTTTTAAGGCCCAATTCACACATTTTTGGTTTAATTACCCAACTTGAGGTTCTCCAATAAATTTATTTTATTCAACTTTGTGTCTTCAATTGGTTGGGCTTCAACTTTGGGATTTGGACCAGTCGGGAACAGGGCATTCTCGACAGCTGACTACAGAACGTAAGAATCACGAAAAGCTCAATTTTTTTGTAAATGGTTTAAGTTCATTAAAAATGGTTATATCGACATTCTGGTTCCTAATCAATAAATTTTAGAGCATAATTAAAAATATTCTAGGCTGAATAAAAAAATTGCAGGCTCTGCGAGTAAATAGGCCTGTCAGACTTTCGAACTTTTTTTTTTCAATAGTCGTTAATTTATCAATTTTAAATTATGGCACACATTGGCGTTCTGTTGGATCATTTGTCTTTTTTAGCGCTCAAAATTCATTTTTGCCGTCCATGAAGGAATTCCAAAAAACCTTACTGTCCAAAAATAGGGGTGAGCAAAGGCGCAAAAATTGCGTTTTTTTGCGCCTCGTGAGCGCAGAGAAAAAGAAAGCAAAAATTTAGCTTGAGTAGCAGACGACGCAGCGTGCGCAAAAAAAGCAAAAGGCGCAAAAAACGCAACTTTTTCCACACTCTTTCGTTTCTCTGACCTCGCCCCCTCCCCTTCCCCCCGCCTTGCCCCCCTCCCTTCTTCTCTGACAGATGCGAGAGAGTGTGGGAAAATGANTTTTTTCAATTTTTTCACTTTTTTAACTATTTTTGAGCAAAATAGTTAGAAAACCAAATTTTTTTTTTTTACTTTTTGGCCTAACAGGGGGGACCTAGTGGGTTTTCAAAAGTAACCTTCTTTCAGGTACTTGTGTAGTTTGGGTACCATTTTTTGGTCAAATTTTCCAAAAAAATATTTTTTTTGTTCCAAATGCCTCAAAATGACGTCCTAGGGCCAGTTTTTGACGCTGAATCCGAATTTGACGTCCGACGTCATCTGTCGCAACTTTCTGACTCGGAAATTTTTGACGTCAAAAATTTTTTTCCAAAATTTCTGGTGGGCACGGGAATACGGCACATACGAAGACATGTGAACATTAATTTTATTGTATTTCACTAATTTCAATGCATAAAAGTTCAATTTTGAAAAAAAATTTTGACGTCAAAATTTTCAGACGTCAAAAAATTGCGTCAGATGACGTCGGACGTCAAAACGGACGTCAAATTCGGATTCAGCGTCAAAAACTGCCCCTAGGAAATTAGTTTTACAGTGTTTTCAACAAAAAAATATTTTTTTGGAAAATTTGACCAAAAAATGGTACCCAAACTACACAAGTACCCTTCTTTCATATAGCGCCCGTCGGTGTTCTGCGAAGACCCGTCATGCACCGGCAGAGAACAAACTTTCCTTTGAGGCAGAGAAAAATAATTAAGTAAAAAACGGTAATGCCAAATTTAAAAGAATTGGTAAAATCGGCGTAAAAATCAAATTTTATTTTCGGCGCTATGATTTTATGACGCGTAAACATTCCATGTTAAATTATTGTTGTTTGTTTCTTTTTCCTTCCAATTATCCACTTTTTCTGTGCTATTTTGCAAGAAGGAATTCGCTTCAAAAGATCATAGAAAAGTCCATTTCTATCGAGAGGCTATTTTAATTCTATATTGTTTTTCCGCTCGTTTCATATGTCGGCGACATTTTCCTATCGAGGTTAAAAAAAATCACCACAACAGTACATTTAAAGGACAAGGACAAAACACAAGGAAATGCTCCACAATTATTTCTTCAAATATATCATTTTACCAATGGTTGCGTTGTCCCTCAGCTTTTTAGCTGTGAAATCGGAAAAATCAACAAGAAGTACGTATATTTCCATGTAAAAATTATAAATCCCCTTTAATTTAAGATGTTCTGATAACGGCAGAGGAGGAGAAACTCCGGGACCGTGATGGTTATGCTGCCATTAAAGCCATTCATGCCATCCTTGATGATGATCATTCTGGGTCCATTGATCGTAGCGAATCTTCCGATGTGAGCACGATCTTTAATAGAGACTAGTTTTCAAAAATTGACCTATTATTTGATCCAGACTATATAATAGTTGGTACTTTGAGAACCACATAGTTCTACAAGGGGGGGG
>LDKF01001444.1:40680-65907 GCA_001026735.1 Rotylenchulus reniformis
GGATCAATTAATTATTTGGTGGGCCGAAGGGTCGAATTTCACAGTTGGCCCCGTTGCTGGTCGGAAGGGCCAAAAATTGGCCGTATATGACGATGTTTGGGGGGCTAAAAAATAATTTTTTATGTTAAATGTCAGGAAATTTTGGACGGTGACGATAGGATGTTAGGAAGTTCGTCATTGGATTGGATGGAAAATTTTCAGGTATTTTCGTTTCAAATCTCAGGAAATCTCGTCAATGGGCTTATCCCCACTTCGTCCGTGAGACGAGTTGAATTCCAGAAATGCAAAATGTAAAGTAAAATAAAAAAAATTGGGCGCCGGGAGAAATGGTTTGAGCCCTCGATTTTATGTCCTTAGTACAAGCTGCTTCAGGAAAGTGGGTGAACAGAGAAAAAGAAATCAGACAACAATATGTTTTAACGCAGCATGCTTTCGCGTCATAAAATCGAGGAGTTAAAATTTAGAGTTGGAATTCTCTGGCTTTTTTAGGCTGATTATAGTTTTTGCGTCTGGTGGTCTCGGTGTTGGGCGTTAAAGAAAGTGCCAAATGCGCCAATCTGGCCAAAAACATTTTTCAAGCTTGCTAGGCCGAAGCTATTAAAAAATAATTGTGCAAAATTTCATGCTCTATCTTAGGTATTTTTAGTTTTCGAATTCGATCAAAAAGTTCGAACTTTTTCGAAAATATCGAAAATGGGGTTTTTCACGGAAATTTCAAACTTTTTGTTCGAATTTCGAAAAACTAAAAATACCAGAAGATAGAGCATAAAATTCTGCACAATGCCTTTTTAAACTTTTGGCCTAGCATGCTATTAAAAAAGCGAAGCAACGGTTTTCACCCCCGCGCTAGAAAAATTATTATAACTTTTTTCAGGTAAAACACAGAGAAATTAATTTGGTGTCAAAAGATAGCCTTAAATGTCTGCTATAAATTTGCGAACAACTAACCGATTTGGCCAAGTAGAAAAAAAAGTTGTGGCCAAGTTAAGCCATAAAATCCTGGTTTTGGCCAATGATCTGGCCATAACTTTTTTCTATAAGTCTTTATATTTGGCACTTTTTTTAACGTCCTAGTACCCTTTTTAACAGCATCGCAAAAGACCACTAACCACTACAAATTTTCGTAAGAGTAAGAGTGAAATGTGAAATATATGAATGTGAAAGGTACCTACCTACCCGGTATAATGTACCTATTTCTTTTTACAATGTCTGGCGATGCGCATAATTGTTATGTGCCATAAATAATATGCAATTATCTCCTACAAAATGGCAAACATGGATTCTCTCCATAATTTGATAATTTTTTTGGGTGAAATTTGAATTTTTGGGCCCCCAAATTTTTTGTTAGAGTTTTAGACTGGCTTGGGATTTTAATTTTCTGAAAATTTGTTCTTGCCTTGGGATGCCCTTCTCCACCTTCTTTTTTGTCCTGAAATGCCTCTCAATAATTTTTTGTGCCAATTATTCCCGGGAAGTGCGCCAACCCATCCAGCTTGGCACTTTCTCACGTGCCATAAAATTGCAAAAAGGTGCCAATTTATTTTTTGACCCCAGAAAGCATAGGAAAATGTCTGCTAAAAATTGTGTTGGAAAAAATTTTAAAATAGCAATTTTCTGCCAACAATTGAAAATATTAAAAATGAAAAATCTGGATTTTTCCGCAATTTCCATTTTCTGGAAAAATTAGAGGGGTTAAAAGCTATTTTTAACCTCTAAATCCCCTGAAAAAGCAAATGATGAAATAAATTGCTTTCGCTGGAAAAAGCACTCAAAATGGAAAGAAGGAATTGGATAGGAATTAACCCGTGCAAAAATCCTGAAAAATGATTAAAATTCGGAATTGAACCCCCTAAAATACTCCTTTTTGCAGAAATCTTGAAGTGACAAGAAAAATTTAAATATTTTATTGATTTTCTTTAAAAGAGCTGTGAAAAAACTGGATTATGACCTTGAAAATTTGGGAAAAATAAAAATTTAGGCCTAAGAACAACACTATTAAAGGGAAGTGATTTCTTCTGAATTTTTTAAGTCTAACCATTTTTCCAAAGGAGTTCTTTTCTCCTCTATGAAGAAAGGAACTCATCAATTTTTTTTGCTCTTGCCCTTCCTTATTGGTGGCGAAGAGGTAGGAAGAAGAGGACATCGTAAATCGAATTTTTTCGTACATATTTTCCGTACCCTTCGTCCCGAAAATTGAATTTGGCGTGATTTTGGGTGAGTTTTAGAGGGGAATTTTGAGCATAATAAAATGGTCAAGACTTGATCTTTGAAAGAAAATAAATTTGCTGAGTAAATTACACTCAATTTGGTCAGAATATATTTTTAAAAAAGCCGGCGAGTATCTGAAGTCTGTATGATATGAAGGACCTCGAAAATTCGATTGAAAAATGCATATCCTAAATTTTTGAAGAAAAAAAAGAAAAAACTCTTCTCCTTGGTTTGGGTGATAAAATGAGGATTTTAAATAAATTTGTGTAAAAGGTGAAAAGCATAAAGTTGAGAGGAAAATTATATGTAACTAATACAAAAGCGAGAGAAGGAAATATATATATATACCTAGAAGGAGAAAAAGTAATTTGCTTCTGTAATTAATTTAATCCACGGTTAAAGCCGGAAATTTTTGCCTTTATAAACTACATACTACTTGACTTGTTGCCAAGGATTTGTTAGGTGTCAAATTGTAAGATGCATTTCGAATGTCCCAGTTCAAAATTCATGAAATCATTATTTTTTGCCAAATATTTGTAAACCAAACTATAGAAATATTTTTTTTACTTTATCGCAAAATTATAATTATCAAAAATCGAATGAAAAAAAACAATTTTCTCCAAAAAATCGGCGAAAAGTCAAAAGGTTAAATATATGCAGAACGTACATTGTATAATAATCATCGAACCGCTGAAAAGGAAGGAGAAAGAAAGACCATAACATAAAGACATGTAGTGAAAATAATGATAGATAGACAGTTAGAGGAAGTGAGAAAATAGTGTGGTGGATTCGAAGATCGAAGACAGAGAAAGAAAATGAGATACAGTGTGAATCAATGGTAAAACACGTGTTACTCCAGCATATTTCTCTGCCTATACAGACAAACGATCAAAAAACAAAGTGATCTAGGCAATTTTCTACAGCCAAAAACAATCAATCAATAAACAATCAATAAATTATTGATTAGCAATATAATATTCAGAATCTCAATCGATGACAATTTGGCGTGGGGAAGGTTATACAGTATACTCCTATGGATTTTCACGTTAATGGTGTGAATTTCCAATTGATTTTTTGAATTTTTCGGATAGAATTCCCTAGTTTTACCCGGGCATGTAGCAAGGAAAATTTTTCGAGGGCACCAAGGAGGATGGGATAAAATTTTGACGAATTTTAAAGAAAATCGGCCACTTTTCTTCAAATTGTTCGAAAAAAAATTTCCGAAAAATTTTAACAGGGGGACCCTTTTCTTTTTTAGTCTTGGCATTTCGGGGTCCAGGCTACGGGCTTGGGTTTACCTCATTTAAATATTTTTCAATTTTTTTTATATGTGAAAATCCATAAAAATACAGTAATTTTCTCTTTTCTTGATAGTATAAAAAAGGCAACAGTGAGAACAAATGATGGACAAGTATGTATAGGATTGTGTACCCATCAACAAACAAAAACAGACAAATAATTTGTGCATTGAATACCCAATATGACGAGTAAATAGTAAGAATAATAATGCTCGGCTAACCACACCATGGAGAGCGTAATTGATTTTTGGTCCTTAAAATTTGAATGAAATTCCTTCAAAATGTCCTAAATGTGTCCAATTTTCATTTTCCGATTTTATTTTTTTATTTGCTTAAACTCCTCTACATGTGTGATACCGATCAGCCAATAAGCTCTTTCTCACCAATTTGAGCTCAATTATTAGGGATTAGGGTGTGATTAGTTGAGCGAGTGGGGCGATCGCCGGAGCACAACCTTTGTCGGTGGTTGGCGAGCAACTATGGAGACGGTCAAAGAGTGTGCGAAACAACTTCAGCACCACCACAGTGCCAACCTGGACCAACAGCATCAAATAGACCACTTGGCTGGTCTGAAAATGAAAATTTTATAAACAAATTTTTAAAAATTGAGGGGTCAGAGGAGGGGTCATATCATATGTAGAAATCGGAGAAAAGAAAGAATAAGAAAATGACTTATCCCCACCCCCCAAAAAAATGCCGAAAATTTTCCAAAAAAGACCATTATTCGAATTTCGAAAATTTAAAAAATGAAGTTTTGACTTTTGATAAATAGGGTCGTACTTTTCCAGCCCAAAAAATTGCCAAATATGACCATAAAATATGACCGAAAAAGTACTGAAATATGCCCAAAATATGCCCCAAAATGCCAAAATATGCCTTAAGTATGCCCGAAAATTTTGCTAAATATGACCTAAAAATGCAAAAATTTTGCTCAAGCAGCATAATAAACTATTTTTTAAAGCGGTATTTGGTTGTTTAGGGCATTTTCACGACAAAAATTGGAGTGCAAATTTTCCAATTTCCAAGATGCCGCGGTACCGATTAGGAGCCGTCGGAGAAATTTTTTTGAAATCCGCATATTTTTTTTGTTAAGAAATTTGTTCACTTTTGTTCTGAAAATATGAACAAAAAATATGAGAATTTTGACAATTTTTAGCCATGATTTTTAAATTTTTTCTAAAAAATGCCGAAATATGACCAAAATATGCCCAAAAATGCCCAAATATGACGGTCATATGCCATATGCCTGAAAAGTCAAAAATATGCAAAAATATGCCTTTAGAAATCCACTTTAGAAGGTTCAAATCATGCTAAAAATGCTTTTTACGTGATTTTCAGGCCATTCTGAGCTCGCAAAAAAAATATGACTTTGCTGGAAATGTACGACCCTATTGATAAATAACTACTCACAGTCCATAGGCCATCTGTAGCGGGTTTTGAATCAAATAGCTGGGGGTTAGCAACCGGCATTGGTCCATAAGGCATGGAAGTTGTGTGTAGGGGTGGCAACGTAGTAAGACAAGCTGGAATATTAATATCATTGTTAGAAGAAAATTTAGAGATTTTTAGGTACTTTTGTTAAGAAAAGTGCTCATTTTTTCAAATAATAAGGACTTTTCTTTTTTTTTAATTCGCTAACCATGCTCTGTGCCATCGCTGGCCCTGTAGCCATGAACCGGGCTCAATAATGGCCTGTAGAAATAGCCGCCTGAACCGGTGGCTTGCACAGTTGTTTGTACCGATTGGAGTTGTTGAGATAGCCGACGCACTTCCCGTTGCAATTCCGAGATCTAAAACAATGAAGATCTTTGAAAGTGAGAAATTTAATGCTTTCGCCAAATGCATCCCAAATCAAATTTTTCTTGAAGTAAATGGTCTGAAATCTACGGATTTATGATCTTATGATTCTGACCCACCTTCTGCTTCATGTCCTGCTCCACTCGTTGTGCCTCCTGCTTCGCAACTCGTCCGGCTTCCTTGGCAATGCGTTCCTGTTGTTGACGCAACTCTTCCACCACTTTGACGTTCGCTCCATTGGATGAGGATGATGCACAGCGTCTGGTCAGCTCCAACAGGTGCTCGCTGCTCACCGACATGTTCTGCTCCAGTGCGGCCAGCCTTTTGTTCAGCTTCATGAACACGGACTCCTTGTGGGTTGAAGCAGTGCCCGGCAGAGGACGTAAATTTCCTAAAGTTCAAAATTGATCATTTGTGGAAATGGGCGAAACATACATTAACAAGGGGGGGTCGACCCCCCCCTGACTTAGTCAGGGCCCCTAAATCGAGGGGGACTTCGTACCCGGGGAGGGGAGGGGGGTTGAGGGAGGGAGGAGGAAGAGGGGAGGGGCGAGGGGGAGGAGTTCGTAGGCAGAGAAGACAGAGGAGGGGGGAAGGGGAGTAAGAAGCAAAGAGAGGTGGAAAATGATCAATTTTTAAAAGAGAGCCATAATTTTTTCAAAATTTTCTCCGGCAGTCTTTATCGGGACCACCGGACCCTCCAAAAATTGTGAGAATTTAGGGAAAAATTCCACCAAAATTTAAAATCTTCCCCAATAAAAATGACCATTCTCCTTAAGAAAATTCCCAATTTCAAAAAAAAAATTCTCCGGCGGCCCTTATAAGGGCCGCCAGCACCCCTCAATACACAGTGAAATTTCTATAAAAAAATTTGTTTTTTTTAAAGAATACAAAAATGCCGGAAATATTTCCCGCAACACCTTAAAAACAATAGATCACTTAGCAAAAAATTGAAAAAGGGGCATTTTCGCAAAATTTTGATGATTTCGTAGCTTGAGACCCCCCTCCCCCACTTCGTTCGTAAATTCTCGGGTCGACCCCCTCCCCTCTATTTGTCAATGTATGGGGCGAAAAAAGCAAAAAAGTATAAGATTAACGATAATGACATAACGCACCCTTTTCGACCACTTTCCCAACTGGTGCTGGCCTTTGCGGTTGTTGCTGTTGATTTGATATTGTTTGTGGCTGTTGTTTGTTTACAACTTGTTGCTGTTGTTGTGTTGATGGTTGTTTCGCTGCTATTGTTGGCCTTTGTTGCGGTTGTTGTTGTGTCGCTGGCAACTTTCTTGCAGTTGTTGTTGCGGGGCAGATACGAACCGGAGCAACCCTTTTCAGAAACTCGCTGAGTTCTCTGGATTCTCTAATCTTCTTGGATGCCATCTGCAATCCACTCTGTCTCCCGGCAATGAAGAATGTATAGCAAAGTAAATTGCATTGAAGGCGCTGCATAGGAACTATATCTTGCGGCGGACAAGACCAACAAAAAATGGCCAAATTGCGACCGGACAAGCTAGAAAAACAATATAAATTTTTATCCAAGTTTTTCAATCCAATTTTTTAAATTTTGGATTATTTTTTAATTTCTAAACCAATTTAAAGGAGAAATTTTTCGTTTTTAGCATTAAAGATTTTTTTATTTTATCAAAGCGAAATAGCTCAAAGATTATATACAATTAGGGTTGAATCAGAGAAAGATAATAGCGTTTTTTTCATTCTCTGCAGGAAATTCAAATGCTATATTTAAATCATAATATTTTCTCTGTCTATTTCTTATGAGAGCAGAGAAAGTAAATAAGGAAATAATACACTGAACATAGAAATTTTAAAACAATCGCTTAGATAATTTGAGGAAAAGTTTTATGCTAAAAACGAAAAATCTAGCCTATAAAAAACTATTTCAACAAAATTCGGGCAAATTTCTACCTGTTCCATTCTGCAATGGTGCCTCTGTTGTTGCCAAGTGATCCTCCTGCTAGTTTCTGTTTTGTGACCGATGATGAAGCGAATGCCTGTCCCAGCACTTCCTTGATGTTGGACCCGATCTGTACAATGGTCTTCAGCACATTCACATTGCCACTGTTTTCTGATGATCGGTCGCTGTTCTGGCTCTTCTGATCATCTGCCTTGGGCGACGAAACAATGATAAATTCTGTATTGAGTGTAGCTGTTTCTGGGATATTGTTGGCAATTTGATCCGCAACATGTTGCTGCTCGTCAACGGGAGGTTCGGAGGTTTGCGGCTGCACAGATGGTTCGTCGGTTTTTTTATTTGCAGAAAAATCAATTGTTGAACTATTTGATGATGACGAAGTTGATGTGTTCAACACGGCATTACCCGGTCCATTCAACTAAAATCGGGCAGAATAATATTCTACATATAAGGAACTTTATGGCACTTCTTTTAAGAGGTTCACCATATCATCATAACATAATTGTAAAAAAATTAATACAAATTTTCTAAAATTGTACTTTATATCAATTTTGAAGAAAATCAGTTTTAACTAGAAAACTTTTTTAATGATGAATAAATGAAGAATTTTTGAAGGAAAAAAATAAATCTCACACTGCACTCCGGCGGTGCTTCCGTGTTGTTCTCGTAGTCCTCAAACAGCGGATCCTTGTCTTTGTTGTTGTTCTTTTCCTGTGATGTTGTCAACAGTGTATCCTTGTGCTGTTGCTGTTGTTCCACCACATTTTCGAGCTGTGCAGGCACTATCGATGGTTCATCTACAGCTGCAATTGGTGGGAATTGTGTGCTGGTTTGGGGCAAAGCTGAAGCGGCTTCCGCCTCGTATTCGTCCACCATGGAGGTCCCATAGAGCCGAAAAGTGCTCAAGGTGCAAAAGTGCTCTTTGCCATAGTGGGTGAGCAATTCCAACTGGAAAAAAATTTAACATTAATAATAGAATATTTAAATACTTATAAAAATCCTTCATCCAGTGGCGGATTTGGGAGGGGGGCACGAGGGGGTATGTAATCTTATACCCTTCCCTCCAGCCCAAAAAGAAAAAAATTATGGGATCGGAAGGTAAAGGGAAGTAAAAAATCGAATTTTAAGAGAAAATTTGTCAANATTTCCTTGAAAATTTTTGAAATTTTTCGAAAAAACCCCGATTTTTTGCATTTTTTAAAAAAAACCCCGATTTTTTGCATTTTTTTAAAAATTCGAAAAATTTCAAAAATTTTCAAGGAAATTCGAAAAACCAAAAATGCTAAAAGATAGAGCATAAAATTCTGCACAATTTTGCTTTTTATACTTTTGGTCTAACTGGTCTAACAAAAAAGTTTTTGGTTCAATCTTCAAAGTGTCGGTCTTTTGGGTGTCGGTCTTCTGCCACCGCCCCACCCTTACCCTGTACCCTCTCCAAGCAGAATTCCTAAATCCGCCCCCTGCATCATCCATCTTTGCTTTTTTCCTCACTTTGATAAATTTGGAGTATGAAGCACGTTCGAGCATTTGGAAGGGTTGCACCTCGCGGTTATCTTGTGCCTCGAATTCACCGATCAATGTCCATTCCTGGGTCGGATAGCGTTCGCTTCCCCAAATTCGAAAATTCCGTGGACTCGAGGAAAACAGCTCAAAGTTGGCAATTTCCAGAGAAGTCGGCTAAAATAATTGAAATTTGAGCAAAAAAAATCACTATTTATATAATATAACAACAAACTATTAAGTCTGGTGGAATTGACCCAATGGAATGTGAATTACTAGTAGTTAGAATTAAAGGTTTAAAATTAAATCCGCAAATTTATCGAAAAAATTGCTAATTTTTAAAATTGAAAATTTTAGTCATATTTATTTTCAGTCATATATATTCATGTCCTAATACTCAAAATCAATCAAAATTCATTTTGGCTCATTCCACGCACCTGAATGGTTTCACACAGTTCGATGATCAGAAACTTGGCATTTGCTCGCTCGCACGGGTTGCGCATGTAGTCATCCCGTTCCGGGTCGTTGAGGATGGCGCCCCGGTTCTCCGATTCGGGATTGGAGTATAACACCTTGGCTCCGCACTCTTTGGAGGCGTAATTGCGCTTCGGATGAGGATGTTCATGGTGGTGATCATCGGCGGATGTTGTTGTGGTCCCCGCAGCTGCTGGTGGATGTTGCTCGACAACTTTAGCCGCGGGCAAATTGTCAGATGATTCACCCGGTGGCGATGACTGTTGTGGTTGGTCAAATTGAGCATGATCCGATCTGAAAAAAGTAAATTGAAAAAAAAAATATTTGAAAAATCCAGTGAGTAAAAAGAATCTCAAAATTTTCTACAGTGGCCATTATCGGGGCCGCCGCCGCTCCAAAATACAATGAAATTGCTCAAAAAAACTTGCCTTGAAGAGAAAAAGTGACCAATTTCATTAAAAAAGGCCCAAATTCTCAAGATTTTCTTCGGCGGACCTTATCGGGGCCGCCGATATCCCTAAAAATTTCTGGTTCGACCCCTGGAATGGAAGTGGGTACCCCCATAAGCCGAAATTCTATATTCGCCCCTCTGGTCAGCACCAAAGTAAAACAGATTGTTAAATGCTTGCTTTAGCGAATTTGGTAGCGAAAATAAGAAGCTCACTCAGTCGATGATCCTGCTGTCGTTATCCTCTGTTCCTCCACATCAACATTTCTTAATGGCGGCTGTGCCTCCATCTTGTTCATTTGTTGTATTACAGCTTGATCATCGCTATGCTTCTGCAACTGATCCGTATTGGAATTGTCGTCAGTTATTGTAGTTGTTGTTCCCTGCTGATGTTGTGCGAGTCTCATAGATGGTGGTGCTGGTTTGATCCCAGGGTTTTCTTAATTTAAAATAAATCAATACATATACATTGTAGTGTTGGCAGAATTTGAATTTACAAAATGGAACACAATAATGCATATACCCCAATTAAAAAAAATCTGAATTTTGGGTATTTATGCTGCTTACATCCACAATTTTTTAAACCCACTAAATTTATATCCGAAAAATCCAATTAGTTTGCAATTTCTTGCATTATTCAAGGATTTTCAAAAATTCTGAATCCAGAATATACATCTGATTATTCATATGATCCAATAAAACCAAAGATTTTGATTTGCCAAAAAAAAACAAGCACTTATGAAATTTTAATTTTATTGAGGATATGATAAATCTGAAGTCAGATTCGGGCTCATCCGCACCCTTAAACTCTTGAATAATGTAATAAATTGCAAAAAATTGGATTTTTTGAATTTTAAAAAATTGTGGATGAAAACTGCATACAGTAAAAATGTTTTTTCCACCCTACAGAGGGAAATATGAAAAACCTCTGAAGCGAAAGAAAGTGTTCGTTAAAACGAGAGAATGCTTATGAAAAAGTGTTGAAGAAAACGAAAAGAATGCTCATGAAAAAGAAAATGAGTGCACATTGGTACTGTAGCACGACCGCTAACTATTGGGTCAAAAAAACATTACTAGTGTAAGTACCCGATTCTTATAGTTTTGGCATTTCCCCACCTGTACCGATCGGATCCATGCTTGGTGCCGCCGGAAGCTGTTGATCCATAACACCAGGTTCAGCTCCTGCTACAAGTTGCCAGGCCACAACCTGTTGTGCTAGCAAAAAAGTTGCGATGAGTTGCGCGAAGGAGGAGATGGGAGTTGCTACTGTTCTCCCCCTTCTCGGCATAAATGAAGAATGTTGTTATTCGGCGAGGTAAGGATGATCAGGATTTGGTTGAGTTCGAAATGTGTTCGATTTATCACAGAATGATGAGCAACGAAGTGTTGTCGTGAGAAATGAGAAGCCTCTCTTTGGACTTAAAGGGATTTTTAAAAAAATAAAATTTATAAAAAGGCACTTTTCCAATTTTTTAATTTTATAAAGCCTGAAAAAATGGGTCAAATTCGAAGTAAAGAAAATTTGGAAAAGTGCCAAAATATTAATTGAAATAAGAAATAAAAATAATGGTTGCCATACTGCTTCACAATAATGCGTGAAAGCAATGGACTTTAACCAGTTCTTGGGTAGAATGAAAACGGATGCAGCAAGCAACGCTTGATTGTTTTCGGAGATTAAATTAAATAAAAATAATAATTTGCAAGGAGATGGTGTCACGGATTGAAACAAGGGCATAATTAGAAAAAATCTGAGAGGAGCATTGTTTATTCATCAACACAATTTCGCAAAAAAGAAAAAACATTTTTAGTTTAAAAAATCCTAACAAATTTTCATAAGAAAACAAAATGATTACTAATAAAGATTGTAAAATTTATTCATCCAATTTCGTGAATTTTCTATTCACATCCTCCCACTATTTCCTGATATGCCCCTGTATGGAGATGGATAGGCAACAAAAAAGAAAGGAAAAGGAGAGAGAAAAGGGAAAAGCACATATGATGCAAGATCATGCGTCATCCGGCCCCCGCTGATGATGATGACGTGGATCAGCAACAACAACACGCAGCGCATCAGTCCTCGCGAAGCTTAACAATCTTCTCGCTCACCTGAAAATCCATTCAAAAATTATCGAATGTCGATTGACAATTTATTTTCCTATTTGAAAATTTTAAAAAGAGAGAAAAATTTATTGATTAATAAAAATATAATAATTCAAGGTAGAAAATATAGTTCGTAAACAAAAAAAAATAAATAAAAAAGTAGAAAATCTATAGAGGCAGGCTGTAGCCAGGGGGCATGGGGGTACCCCCCCCCCCCCCCCCCTCTCCCGAAATGCCAAGATCAAAAAATGAAAAAGGTCCCCCTGTTAAAAATTTTGAAAAATTTGTAGAAAAATCGTCCCTTAAAAGTTTCCCTTAAAATCGTCAAAATTTTACAAAAATTTCTCCGCCTAACTCTTGGTGCCCCCCCTCCCCGAAATTTTTTCCTGCCTACGGGCCTGTTTGGAGGTCGGACAAAATCAAAAAATTTTAAAAAATTTCATTTTGATTGAAATCTAAATTTTTCCAGTTTTACTAAACTATGAAAACTCTCGAAAACCCACCTTGCTGTCGCCCGCTTTGATCCAGCACAACTTGATGCTGTCCCCGGTGCTGGTCTCGCGCTCAGCAAGCGCTCGGTACCCGTCGCAGATCAGTCTGCACGCGTCCTCCACCGACGGTTTGGGCTGGGCATCACGCTTCTCCGGCTCCCAAGTGGCTTTGTCCCACAGGTTGTCCAAATAGGTGAGCATTATGGTGCCGCCGGAACCGGTCGCAGTGCAGGTGTGGCGTTCGAGCGTGCCCACTGGGTCGTACCCGTAGATTGCACCCTTACCTTAAACAATACATTATAAAATAAAGTGAATTAATGGAATGTATTTTAATAAATTCCATATTCCATGATCGATTTTTTGTTAAAATAAGTGTTCTTTTTAGAGTAAAATACAAAAGTTTTTTATATATGTTGTATCCGATCCTGAATATCAGCCGAAGTCTACTACGGTTAGCCGATCTTGAATCCGGAAATGAGCAAACCGAAAACTTTTTTAAGAAGCTTGTTGGGCCAAAACAATAAAAAGCAATTATGTGCAGAATTTTTTGCTCTATCTTTTGGCCTTATTAATCTTTCAAATTTAACTTGAAAATTTTTGAAATTTTCGAAAAATTAATTTTTGGAAATTTTAAAAAATTTTCAAATTTTTATATAGAGTGCAAAATCTAATCAGGCCAAAAGTGTATTGATCTAGCAACATTTTTCTTAAAAAAAAGTTTTCAGTTTGGTCATTTTTCGAATTCAAGATCGGCTAGATGAAATCGACTTTAGCTGAAATTCAAGATCGGCTATAAAATAGAGAAATCATCCATTTTATTTATTAAAATGACAAAATAGAATTAAAAAAATAATTTTATAAAAAATTAAAAAAATAGAAAAATCCCTTGATTTATGTCATTTTTCGAATTCAAGATCGGCTAGATGAAATCGACTTTAGCTGAAATTCAAGATCGGCTATAAAATAGAGAAATCATCCATTTTATTTATTAAAATGACAAAATAGAATTAAAAAAATAATTTTATAAAAAATTAAAAAAATAGAAAAATCCCTTGATTTATTTTCATTTTTTATTGCAAAATTTCCTATCATAAAAAACAGGGGCATAGCGAGGGGGCAACCCCCCCCCCCGAACCGCCAACTCGAAAAAAAAATTCATAAAGGTCCCGTTGTTAATTTCGTCTAATTTTCAAAAATTTTCGCCGGCGGCCCCTGGCACCCTTTAATAGTGTAATTTCGGCAAAAATGATCAAATTTCTTGAGAAAAATGCCCTATTTTTCCCAAAAATTTCCCAACTGGATTTCCTTTTTCAAAAAATATATTTTCTGGATCAAAAATTAAAAATTCGAAAAATACACCCCTAAAAACGGATATAGCAGTTGCGAAAAAGCACCCTTAAAAATCGACTTTTAAAAAATTTTCTACACGCCCCTCCCCCGAAACGCTAGGCTCGTTACGTCCCTGTAAAAAAAATATATGTATATTAATAATATGTATCATAAATATAAATACCATCGTCGTCGATGCCGCAAAGAATGCTGCCCGTGTAGTAGGGAAAGAAACGCCGGTAGTACAAAGTGCGAGACAGCATTTCGGCGCAAAGATTCACAGACATCTCGTGCTGATATACAAAAGCGTAGTGATCAAGACGCGCCTATATAAAAAAAATTAAATTGTGAACCCAATAAATTTTGGGTGTTTTAGTCGATAATAAATTATGTAGAACAGAATTTTCCGAGAAGCTCGATCGATATTCCGATTTTGAGCGGTCGGAGTCAACTGGGCGACGTCCAACTGGGAGCCATTGCTTAAAACTCGGTTCAAACGAAACCCAGAGAAATGAATCAAAAGATGGAGCATCAAATTAGCTACAAAATGAGTCTAAGCTCATTTAAAATTGTTCACTACAAAAATTTATTTTGTCCAAAATACACAAATTTCCATAAAATGGCCGATACGAACTACTAGATTATTCTGGCCATAAATTTTTTGCAATGGGTCAATTCGGATGGACTAATAAAGCTTTATTTTTTGACACCAACTCGTTTCTCTAGGTTTGCTTTGAACCAAGTTACAGGCCCTGACGCTCAGTTGATAGCGGCGCTCACATCAGTTGACCCGGTCCGATTTGAGTCCAGCTTCTATATTTAAAAACCTGAAGTAAGCGTTTCAATTGGAGCACATCACCATAGAAGCCACAGGTGTTGAGAATGATGCGATTGCTCCTAAAAATTAAAATTGTAAAAAATTCAATTAAAAAAAACTCACAAAACGTGGGTCTTTTCACAGTTGCGAGTAAGAATGTTGACCTCGTGCTCACTGGACATGCGCGTGTCACTGGCCACCACAACAAAGTCGTCAAAGGCCACAGCTGTTGCGGTTCTAAAAAATAAAAATTAAATAAAGTTCTTAAGGAGTAAATTCAGGCCCCCCCCCCCCTCGAAATGCCAAGAACAAAAAAAGGAAAATGTTTTTGGGAAATTTTTTTGACAAATTTGAAAAGGTGGCCGATTTCCTTTAAAAAAGAAAATTCTTCAAAATTTTGATAGGTCCGTCGGATAGGCCGCCCGATGGGGACGCTGGAGAACCCCTCCGACCCCCCTTCCCCTTGGTACCCTCTCCAAATTTTTTCCTGACTACGGGCCTGAATCAATTTAAATGGATTTGTTTAAATATTTAATTTCGAATTTCAATCATTCTCATAAGAATCCAATCCCAACAGCAAAACCAAAATTTCTAGAATGAAGTCCAAATTTAGCCTCTTGAATCAACAGCGACTTTTTCAAATATTTTGACATTTTAGTTTGGATCAGACGTAAACATATAATCATTTGAGCAAAGTGTCTGGATCTGATTCTTACTACGGCGCTAGTTAAAAGACGGCCTATCTTGGGACTCTAATTTTAGAGTACCAGTCACTTTTTGAGTACCATTTTTTTAAATTCATCTAAAAACAACTTCCCTGGGCTAATTTTTGATGCTAAATTCGATTCAGACGTCCACTTTGATGTAATGCGTCATCTGACGTCACTTTTTGAGGCTGAAGTCAAAAAAATGCCTTATGTATAGAACCCGCAACAACTAACGGTGCCCCGAGTGTTCAACAACTAACGGTTCTACATGCGGAATTTTTTGACGTCAGATACAATATTGAATAATTTTTTTGATGAACTTGAGCTCTGGTACTCAAAAATGAACACATAAATTAATTTAGAGTCCCAAGATAGGCCGTCTTTTAACTAGCGCCCTTACTACTATATATGTACAATGTAATAATTTCTTGCATTACCCGCCCGAGACAGCATAAGGGTTCCATTGTTGAGAGCGCTTAACCGCCGGGTTCATCGAGGTCAAATCAGCAGAGGCGGCGTCCAATGCTTCCTTGAACTTGCTCATCTGCTCAAACGGCGACTTGTCCAAAAAGCTGTAGCCGGCCATTGTTGCTTGTATTTTAATTATTTCAGATCTCAAATTGTTTAAATAAAATTAAAAAATTAAATATAATCATTGTAAATATAGGAAATTTATAAGTTCATAAAAAAACAAATATGCAAAAGACATTTTTTGATCCTTTCTTTTGTCATCGTTTTTCGGTGGCCTAGTGGAAATGATAAAAATTCCACATAATTAGAATCGATGGTTCAAATCCTGTTCGGTGTAAACAATTTTTCATTATAGCTTTATAAAGTAATTGGATGGTCAACTAGAAAAATAAACATAAAAAATGGTTTATATTTTATTAAAGCCAAAAAGAACTAAAATAAAGAATTACTAGCGCAAAAAATGATGACAAAAGTCCAGTAGGAATTTTTTCTACGTACATATTCATCCGCAAAATAAAATATTAGTAATCCATTTTCCCCTAAAATCGTAATCATTTGGTGGAGAAAAAGATAAATTTTTCTCAAAGTCGTTGCATTTGCTGCAATAAATCCCCCGCAATAGTGGCTCAAAAATCAATTTTTGCGTTCTCTCACCCGTCCAAATGCTCTTCCACCCACACCATTGCAGATGGAGGAAAAAGAAAGCCGGAACCCGAGGGGGGGGGGGGGGGGGGAACGTGAGTAAAGAGCAGGGACGAAAATAAACATTTACTCGCGGTATAAATAGAAAGAGTTGCTTGGGTAAAAATTTGCATTAATTCTAAATTTAGCAATTTAGCATCAAAAGAGCGTTGGTCGCCGCTTGGCGCTACTGGGAAGACGGTTACTTTTGGGACTCAAAATTTTTTAGAGTCCCGGTACTCATTTTTTTATGTATTCAATATACTCGCTGGGGTAATTTGACGCTGAATCCGATTCTGACGTCCATTTTTACGCAATGCGTCATCTGACGTCACTTTCTGACGCTGAAGCCAAAAAAATTTCCCCGTAAAATCATATAAAATGACGTTCCCTGGGATATTTTTTGATGCTGAATCCAATTCTGACGTACATTTTGACGTATTACGACGTCTCTGACAATCACTTTTTGACGCTGACTTAAAAAGTTTTCGTCAGAATCGGACTCAGCTTCTATAATTACGCTTGGGAAAATTTTTAATTTATTTTGACGTCAGCGTCAAAAAATGACGTCGATGAGGCATTATGGTCAAAATGGACGTCAGAATCGGGTCCAAGAATTACCCTATGGAAGTCATTTTTAGATGGATTTACGCGAAAATTTTTTGACGAGACTCAAAAAAAATTTGAGTCCCAAAAGTAACCGTCTTTCCATCCAGTAGGCCAAATGTTTTTAATATGTAGCACATTTTTAATTAAAAATTCTTAATTTTCGAAAATTGAATACTTTGTGATGCCTGGGGCCTACGCAAATTAGTGTCGACAAAGGACATCGACATCGACAAACGCCAGATTTGTCCTTTGTCGAAAAATCCAACGCAAATTGACTCAAATTTGTCCTTTGTCGATGTCGTTGTCGAAATATCCTATGTCGGTGTCTTTGTCGATATCTTCTAGCGCAAATTACGATTAAAAGTCATCGACAAAGGACAAATCATTTGTCGGTGGGATAGTCGATGGAATGAACCAAAAGTAACAAAGAAAGGGGCAGATTTGGCCAAAAAGGGGAAAAGTATGTTCGATGAAAACAATTTCGCAGGTGCGGAGATGATCTTTAAAGCCTTGTTGTTATTCCTCCGATTTGTATGTAAAGTCGATGTGCTCCGGAATAAACATTTATTTCATTACTACCCAGAATTATTTTTAATTAAAAAAATTCCATTTTTCGTAAAAATTCCTTTTTTTCATAAAAATATTCATTAAATTACTAAAAATGTCACATCCTCGCGGACAAAACTGGTCCTCTCAGGAATTGCTTTGTTTCTGCTCGGTAAGAAAAATTGCGCCAAAATAAATCAGCTTTGGATCTACAGGCTGTTGAAAAGCGACACGAGACCCTGTTTTCTACCGGAAGCGGTCCTGCTTACAAAGAGAAAATTGAAGCAGCATGGAAGGCTGTTGGAACTGAGTGTGCTGAGGCTGGTCACACACGCTTCGCAGGCCGAACTTTTAAGCAGTTAAGAGACGATCTCTGGACCAAAAAAAACAGGCCGTTATGAAAAAATATGACAATTCCGAACGGACTGGCAGCGGTAAAACGGAATTTGAAGAAGTGAGGAAATTCCCCGCCCTACTGCTTCTCCCCTCGGCATCGGGTACGAGCAGCACTTCTCACCAATTGCAAGGAATTGAACACGAAAGTGGGGTGGAACAAGAAGAAATACATTTCTATTAACACAATGATCTTATGCATCTTATAACTTTGATCAGATTGATCGAAAACATTTTATCATTTTGATCTATTTTCAGATTATTTTCATGTATTTTCACAATGCATTAAATTCTCTGAAAAATTGGATTTGTTTATTCAAACGCCAAATAGCTCCTTGTTGTTCTTCTCCTTCTTCTACTGGCGCTTGTGCTCCTTCATCTTCGGGTATTGCATCTTCATATTCTGGGTCATCATTCTCTTCTTCCGTTCTGTTATCTACGAGAAAATTTTGAAGACATGCACATGCCATCACAACGCTGGCAGAGGTGGATGGATTACGGAATCGTAATGGTCCTCGTCCTTTTGCCCCCTTAAATCATATAATTAGTGATTTAATCAGTGGCAGATTTTGTCATTAAATTAAATTTTTAGAATGGAAAAATTCGTTATAAAAATGGACAAAATTCGTAACAAATCAAAATGACAAAATCAACGCTGATGGAATCACATGCCACCTTAATACATTTGAATCTGTTTTTAAAGATGCCAAATAGTTGCTCTATGTTGCAACGGGTCCTTGCGTGTGCTCTAAATGTTTTTTCTATATTTTATATATAGATTATATACTGACTGATAGAATAGCTTTTTTATAGGGTCCTGTATGTTTTCTCGCATTGGTATCAGCCATTCTGTAGCCGCATATCCGCTATCGCCCAAAAGGATACCATGTTCAAAGGGTCTCCATCCCTCATCAAACTTTCGTCCGATCGTTTTGCGGAGAACTCTCTGATCGTGAACTGCTCCGGGAAATTTCGATGACACAAACAAAATTTTTTTACTAAAATCATTTTTCATTTCCATTTCCGTTAACCCCTTACCCTCCGTCCGAAATGTCAATCACATTTAGACAAGTTCGACGGTTCCTCCCCACAAAAACACCGCCACTGTCTTTTGGAGCTACAATATCAACAAGGGTACCGTCGACAGCTCCGCACACCATTGGCATGGCATGTGGCCTTGCCAGGCGAGCGAATCGGCCAGTAATTCGTCTACAATCAGCTTCGGTATTAGGCCAACAGATATTAGCCGAAAACGCGTCGATGATAGCAAGCGTTGTCCTTTTAATCACATTTCTGACAGTAGTCTCACCAGCATCTATTTGAATTGATTCAATGTTATTATTCAAATGAATAATTCGTTTTACCCTGAGTATCTCCCAAAGTATAAAAAAAGTCATTGCTAGCATAAAAACGTAGTGTGATCAGAAGTTTCCTCTGATTTGTCAACGCATGATTTGTGGGGACAACGAAGTTCAACCGATCACCCAACTGCTGAAGCAAAATCTCGACTTGTCGAGGAGTGAATCGAAATCTTTGATGGAAATCCGTTGGCTCATTATAGGAAATTTCTTGACGAAATTTGTATTGACGCCGTTGTTGTTCCTCTGCTTGCTCTTCATTATCGGAATCGGTGGATGTTTCGTCGAAATTAGCAAATTGATATTCGTTATCGGACATTTATTTGATTATTTTCAGGATCGAAATGATGGATCAATAAGAAATTTTGTGTTTTCGATAGAATGTCGGCGGAAAAAAGCACCCCCCAAATATTTGTCCTTTGTCGATAGAATTTGTCTATTTGTCGAAATATCAATGGTAATTTGCGTTAAATCGTCGACAAGACATCGACATAGGACAGATTTCCGTCGACAAAGGATATCGACAAAGGACAAACTATCGATATCCTATGTCGATGTCCTTTGTCGACACTAATTTGCGTTGGCCCCTGATGGGATAAAGGGACCGGAAAGGACCGCTGTGGAAGGTGCACCCGTTAGCTCAGTGGAGCAGGGGCATCCCACGGATTGGATAGGTCGCGGGTTCAAGTCCCGCCAGGTGTCGAACATTTATGTCCTACAATTTATGCCTTGAAGCACGCTTGAAAATTTTTCAAGAGAAGAACCCGAATTGTGAGTTGCTTGGGTAAAAATTTTCAGTTAAAAAATTTCAGAAAACGAATAAAGTCGACCATTGGCAAAGGACGAAATTTTATGAGTTTCGGAGGAGGTTAAAGGCCTCTAATGCACATCCGCATCCCATTGGAACTGCTATGAGTGTGAGTGGGATGATAACATTTGTTGTGGGTTAGGGAATTTATGCGAGAATGATCTGTTCATTCCATGCTCTTCTCCCGAGAGAGAGGGAACATGTGATGACGCGAGTACTACTTACAGAAAAGAGAATGTGAGAAAGCAAAAATCAAATGACCGAAGAGAATGACAAATGAACGGAGGGGAAGGGCTATAAATAGTGTTTGGGGACATCGGATCGAAATGTAAGGCCATAACTATCACTTATCATCAGCACAGCAAGTGTTATCTTTGTTGGCCGAAAATTTTTTTGTGATATTTCGAAAAGCGAAATATTCAAAGAAGGGGTTTTCCGTATTTTATGATTTTTTGGCATTTTAAAATTGGATTATCTAGGGTTGATCCATATATAGGTTAGAAGTAAGGTAGGGAGGGGGGGGGGGAGACATCCCTCGTCCCCGACTTTTTTGGGCCTCATCATCGTCCTCGACGAGCCCATCCCCGTGGGGATACTGGTACGACCCCTAAAGATGAAAAAATGAAAAAAACAGAAGTTTTTTCACCCATCCCCGCGCCCGATTCGTCCATCCCCGGCAATCCGGTCCCCGATTTTTTCAAAATCCCCATATACCGTTAATGCTTTTAATATTTTTTTTTTCTTCTGGAGCTTGGATACATATTCACCAAAATTTTTTTGCAAATTTCGCGCAATTGATGTTGAATTGGGTAATATTCATAAAAGGACTTTTCTACTAGTAGGCTGTTAAGGCTCTATGTATAAATATGACTTGAATGAGAAAACATGGGCGGACTGTTGGTTCGCTGCTCCTCTCCCTTTTATAACCACAGCGGAGGAGTGATCGATGGAATGGATGGATGAATGTTTGTCCACGTGTATAGCAACAAAATCGTGACGATTGTTATGGGAAAAATAAGTTGCGTGTTTTCGCATGTAAACTATTTTTAGATGGCTATGACAAATAGTTCAAAACAATAATAATAATTTGCAAAAAAAACATGAAGCATAAAGCTCAGGCCCTCTGGATCCGAAAAAATTCTGAATAGGTATACCAGCGGTATTTAACATATAGATATCAATATTTGATCGGATTTTTATCGTGCCAAGATAATTTTGTCAATGTAACAATAGGTTGAAGAATTGAAAAAAATATGTTTGCAAGTGCAACAATTTATTGGACAACTTTTGTATTGAATTTTACTTCCTAATTTGAAAATGAATAAATAAAAGTTGTCCTTACAACCAATGTGTGATGGTGATATTTGTCAACAAAATAGAGAAGAATGTAGAAGGATAACCATTTGTGAATTTCAAAGAGAGAAAGATAATTGGATTTTAAAAGTGGAAGGTGAAACTTGATAAAACCAGTGGTCAAAAGAAGAACAAATAAATAGGTTGCATTAACTTCCCCGGGTCATTTTTCTCTGCTCATCTCCCCACAATTCCGTCTCTTCCCCAACAATATCTCTCGCCATCAGTTGCCCCCGCCGCGTCCATTGTGGTTACGGTAAACAAAGTTGCCTCCGCCACGGTTTCCGCGACCACCTCCGCCACCTTGGTACGACATGCCCGGACGACCGGCCATCACCATGCGCTTGGTCGGGTCGAGGCGGCGCCACACGTAGCGCATCATCTCGCGCAGCTTCGCGTTGGACTCCTTAATGCATTCAAAAATTACCGAATATATTTAAAATATCAAATTAAACAAAAATTAAAATGCCCTATAGAAAAAAATTGCATAAAAGTGAGCAAAAAATCAAAGAATAAATTTTTTTCTAAATAATATTTCCCAAAATGTATCATTCATTAAGAAATCGTGAATGAAGGAACAAAGCCAACCTCTTCCTCTTGTGGACCAGAGAACGAGTGTTTGGCCTTCAGTTCGTGACGGATGTTCATCAACACCTTGCCGCCCTCATTTTGGCCATCCCAGAAAATCGGCTTGTTCGACTCATCACGGTTTTTGCGCCAGCCGGTACCAAAGAACTGTAAATTCGATTCTAATTTCAAATTATTACCTAGTTAAAAATGGACCCTCGATGTGGATTAAGTTGGAAACCCTCTCTAATTTTTTTTTCAAATTTTACCTTGTCCTCCGACGAAATGGCCAAGTAAGTGGTCTTGGTGAGCACAAGCAAATTGGCAATCCAGCGAACTTGTTCCAGCTTCAAACGCTGACCCTCCTCCCAGAATTGAAGCTTGACCTATAAAAGAAAAAAAAATTAATGATTGAGAATTTTTTAGACCTTGTCCCACTCGGCTGCATCAAAGTTGTTAATTGCCTTCATGGCTTCCTCCGCCTGCTGCACATTCGAAGCTTGCAGAATCTTCTGCGCACTTTCCGAGTCGCCAAATTTCTCAGCCATTTTGTACCAATAGAAGCGCTCAGCGGACTTGTGCTCAACCCCGAGTTTGTCGCGGATAGTAGCCTCGTAGCGAAGACTAAGTGGATCTGAAAAGGAAAAATTGCAAAAACTAGGGAATTAATAAAAAACGATTTTGCTTAATGTTCACGGCAAGGGCGCCGCCAGGAAAAAAATTGCAGGGAGGGCTGAACTTTGCTAATGAACAAATAAATATTTCACGAAGAAAATTTTATGATTTTAGACCCTTTTCCTAAGACATTCGATTTTCTGTAATGAATAGAGGTGCCGAGATAATCCCAATAGGGGTACCCGAAGAAAAATTTGGGCCTTTCCTTTGTAAGAAAAATGAACATTATTTGTTTTTTCTTTAAAAAAAAATTAATTTTCTCAATTTTTCTTTCGAGGGGTTTGGGGTACCTTGGTAATTACCTTGGTAACTAACAATAAGGGAGATTTCAGGGGGGCTTAAGCCCAGTCACCCTCACCCCTTGGCGGCGCTCTTGGTTCACGGTTATGATTAAATTCAGCTTTTTAGCATAAGCAATACCGTGGATGCCTCCGATGAGGAAAAAGTCGCGGTTCAGATCGTCATAGTCTAGCTCAGCTTCCGGCGCCAAATTCTCGTCATCCACCGCCTCCTCATTGCTCAGCTTGGCCACCTTTTCGTTCAGAGTCTTCACTTTCGTCTTCAGACGGCCGTTTTCCAACTAAAATAAATTTTTGGTTTGAATTTATATTAATCAAAGAGCATTTTTTCTAAAAAAAAAATAAGCATTTAAGGTTCGAATTGGCTCTAGTCCAGTTTAGGGGTCCCAAGGACTTTTAAGGGTTCAACCAAATTTTTTGGGGTCCCATGAACTTTTAGGGGTCCAATGAATTTTTAGTGGTCCAATCATACCTTCATCTTTTCGATTTTTCAGAATACCTTAAGACATTAATTTTTTCTAACTGTAATTTTGCAAAAAAAAAATACAATAAAAAGTCGTACTTCTTAGAGGAATCAGAAAGTTAAAAAAAACAAGAAATTCAGGCAAAAGCCAAAAAGAATTCGACATCTTTTTCTCTGCTTATGAATACGTGTGGGTGTTCGGAATGTTGTTCGAATCAAAATTCGAATCGTTCAATTCAGTTTTGTTGTTTCTTTCAACAAAAAGTATATATTCAACTCGAGGGATTGGGCTCATAAAAATTCATTGGACCCTTAAAAATTTGATTGGACCCCTAAAAATTTGTTTGGAGCCCTATTCATTGGACCCTTAAAGGTTCATGGAACCCTTAAAGTCCATGGGACCCCTAAACTTGACTAGAGCCGTTCGAATTATCGAATCACGATCTTTTAAATTTTGGGTTCATTTGGAAATCAATTTTTGCGGGATAAATTTATGTGATACGATCTAAGACTTTGATTAAAATTCATCTGCAAACCTTCAGTTTACGGATTGCCTTGCGCAGACTGTCTTTCTCCTGTTCCAACAAGATGACGGCGTTGCGAACCTGGATAGCGTCCTGCTTGATCCACAAGATCTGAACAAATATTTATGAATAAAAACCTAAATATAAATTCCCATCAAAATGTCCAAAATAGAAAGCATTGATGTAATTTAAAAATAAGTTTTGAATAAAATGACAAATAACAATTTAATGTTTTTGCTAAAAAATAAAAATTGAATTTAAATTCAGTTGAAGAACTTTTGTTTTTACATATCATATCAGAAGAGAAAAAGAACTTTAGGGTTTTTGTTGGATTTTTCATGTAGATAGATTTTTCCGCCAATAAAAACTTTTTGAATTACCTAAACCAAGCAAACCTCATTCTGCAGATTCAATGGAACCGAGGCGGCATGAGCGGCCGCTGCAGCGGCGGCTTGAGTGTTTCGCATTTGTTGCTGGTGACGATTTCCTCCCCCGCCACCTCCGCTTTTCGGTTGCTGTTGGCTTAGCGGCATCGCTACCTGATTGTCCTCCATATTTTTACTGTCAAATTGGTTGATCGAATTCTGCTGCAAATTCCCCGGGCAAAAATAATTTGTTGTCGTTGATTAAACCCTTTGGTAAAAATTCCCCTGCTAAAAGAAATCGAAAAAAATCATATTAAATGAAGAGATCCAATCTTCCAAAATTATAGTTAGGTATCTTCCATCCATTTTTAAAAAATGCATGAAAAATAGGTACTTTTTGGGTTTGGGTACCAAATTGACCACCCCCACCTCCAATAAATTTTTTGGTTAAAATTTCCCGTAAAATCATTTGAAAATTACTTCCCTAGGGTAATTTTTGACGCTGAATCCGAATCTGACGTCCATTTTGACGTGATGCGTCATCTGACGTCACTTTTTGACGTTTACATAAAAAAACGTTTTTTTGAAATTATAAAAATAAAAAAAAAATTTAACGTCTGCATCAAAATCTCACGTCAGATGGCACTGAATGTTAAAATGGACGTCATAACCGGAATCTATGCCAAAAAATTGTCCCATAGAAAAAATGGCAAAAACAATTTTTTGACGTCAATGTCAATAAATGACGTCAAATGACGCACCATGTCAAAATGGACGTCAGATTCGGATTCAGCGTCAAAAATTACCTTAGGGATAGTTTTAGGCGATTTAAAATAAATTTCTAAAAAAAATTTGGACGGGGGTCAAATTTTAGTACCCAACCCAAAAAGTACCGAAAAATAAATTTATGACAATGACAATGATTAACAATTGGTGTTCCGGAAAATTTTTTTTGAAAATTCTATTTAGGGGGTTTCTAGGGCATGAATACTTAAATACGTTTAGTGTTTAGTGCC
>LDKF01001445.1:0-12605 GCA_001026735.1 Rotylenchulus reniformis
GGGGGGGGGGGGAATTCGTTCCGAAAGAATGCCGCACTTTGGTAACTGAATATATACTATATACATACCTTGTTCCTTGTCTCTTACCCTAATTCGCGCTCCCCAATTTGCCAATTTCCGGCTTCCGATGTGTGCCGAAACGCTGTGCACTCGACGAAGTGATGGACCCCGCATCGGGCGAATGCAAAGTGTGGAAGTTCCATTTCCGGAAGATTAATCTTTGATCTTTGAAGTCCATGGAATGTCCGACCGGGTACAAAGCGGTGGAGGGTCGCTGTGAGGACATCGACGAGTGCCGACAGGAGGGGCTGCACCGGCGTTGTGCAGTCTTTGAAGAATGTCGAACTTCCAAAAATGTGGAAAATCACAGAGTTCGAACTTTTAAGGTGTGAACACGCCCGGAGGGTTCCGCTGTCAGGAGCAGGGGAATGTGTGCTCCAATGGCTATTACATGGACAAGGACAGCGGATTCTGTTTGGGTGGGTGGGAGGATGGATAGGTTCAGGGTTCTGCCCAACAAAAATGATTTATTCCTCCGTATTTTGCCATCTTTCAGACACCGATGAATGCCAACGAGGTTCGCACACTTGCGACTCGGCCGCCCAATGCATCAATCTTCCCGGAACATATCGTTGCAACTGTGCCCCCGGCTTCGAGTTCAATGAGATCAATATGTAAGGGATTGGGGCGACGCGAGAAAGTCGAAGGATTTAAAGACAAAAGAATTCCTAAGAATGATCTGAGAAATCGAACAAAATATAGCGATTAGCAAATTCGGAGAACGGTGATTCCGGACCGAATTCAGCTCCAGAATCCTGCCTCACAATAGATAATTCTCTTCCATTTCTCAGGCTTTGCGAGGATGTGGACGAGTGCGTGAAGTTCGGCGGACATGCCTGTTCCCTGCAAGCGCAGTGCCTGAACACGCCCGGGTCCTACGAGTGCAAGTGCAAGCCGGGGTTCAAGTTGGGCGCCGACAATCGAAGTTGCGAAGGTTGGCGAAGGGGCGGAAAATGCAACAAATTCCCAAATTTCAGGGGAAACCAACTCTGTAAAACACTTTTCAGACATTGACGAATGTGCCAACGGAGTGGCGCGGTGCCAGCAGAAGTGCATCAACTCGCCCGGCTCCTACCAGTGCATCTGCGAACGGGGCTACCAGCTCGGCATCGACGAGTTGACCTGCGAGGACATCGACGAATGTTCCATCTGGGCAAAATCCGGTGGAAATTGGCAAAATTGCCAACAGAATGACCCACTTTAGGCAACGAACTTTGCATGGGCCAATGTGTGAACATTCCGGGTAAGTGCCAAAATAGTCAGTGGTGTCAAAATTACATTTAATTGTCTGACTTTTATCCTTTCCTTTATTCTGATCAACATGTTAGTATTCTATTTTCAATCGTTCTGATCACTCTCGATTGACCCTCTTATCAATTACTCTGATCACTTCCAATCATGATCACCTCAGCTACCGTGATCACTTTCAGGCTCCTTCACATGCACATGTCCCATCGGCTACGAGATTATGCCCGACGGGATCACCTGCAAAGGTCCAAATATGGCCAATTTATTCGAACTTTCCGCTTTTCAGACATCGATGAGTGCCGAAACATGGAGCGGAACCTCTGCGCCACGGACCACCTGTGCATAAATCTGTTGGGCAGCTACCGTTGTCAGCGAATTGAGTGTCCGCGCAACTATTTCCCCGATCGCAACTACAAAAAGTTCGTATTTTCCGAACTTTTGTTCTGCTGTCCATCCCTAACCTTTTCGACTTTGCTCTGATGTGAATTTAACCCCTTCTTCCTTTCCTTCCCCAAAGTCGTTGTGTGAAGAGACCCGGTTATTGTGAGAATTTGGCATTGGATCGCTGCAAAAAGTTGCCCATCCACATCTCATGGCAACACATCGCCATACCAAAGGCAAAGGAAAGGAAATGAAAATACAAAGTCCGCGCATATTTTCAGCAAATCAACATCTCCCAGCATCGCACTTCCATCACTTTGTTCTCAATGAAGGTGAGATCGGCAGTCTGCCTCGGATTTCCCGGGTTCTGACTCCGGAATTGTGACTCATTTAGGGATTTTCTGGGTTTTTGTATAGAGAAAAGGTCAAATGCATTTCCAGGGCCCTGCGGACCCCAACTCATCCATGCAGTTTGAGCTGAGACTGGACAGTGTTCAGACCGGTTTGGACAGCTCCCTGGAAATCCGTTTTTGATTCTGAATTCATTTTCGCGCAGAGTTGGACTCCGTGATCCCGGCCACCCGATCCAATTTTCTCCTTCAAAAGGGTGCGATCTTGGTTGAATTTTGGAGAATTTAAAGATATTTCCTAGGAGATGATCGAAACTCGGCGATCATCGCACTGCGCGACTCGCTGGACGGACCCCAAGAAGTGCACTTGGAACTGTGAGCAAAGAAATATTAATTTTTGGCCAATTTTGGCCATTTATTCAATTTATGGCCCTGTCCCCTTCCCCCAAGTGTGTTGCGTCTCAGCTCGGGCGGAGTGTTCAGCGGCAAGTACGTGGCCAACCTTTGGGTGTTCGTCTCCCAGCACAAGCCCCAGCCCCACCACCCAACCATTCACCAACAAAGTCGGAAGAAACACCGAAGAAGACGCAGACACTCTTGGGTTCTGATCGGAAATCGGCGTGACGATTCGCTGATCAAATTCCCTTGATCAGATGGCCGCCATTTTAATTCTTATCTCTCTTTGTTCCCGCTCAAATCAGTCGCAAATTTCCATTCCTTTTTGCCCGATTTCATTCGTGCCGTGTGATTTTTTTGTTCAATTTTTGGGTTTGCCGTTTTAGAATAAATCGCTAGTACCTTCCTTAGGATCTTTTCCAACCAATTAACTGCTCCTGATCATTATACCTTCTGATCATTCTTTAACTGTTTGCTGATCAATAACCCCCGATCCAACAACCATTGATCATGATCAGTCTTCTTCTCTTTCACCGTTTTAGTGCCATTGACGATGGCTTCTCCTGCCTCAAACAGTGCCACCCCATGGATGTCCGGTGTCTGTCCAATTTCACCCGCGAAATTTTGTTCCAATTCCGTGCCATTCCATCATTCATCAGACAATTGAAAAGCCCAATTGAGGTGATTTGCGGGGGATGGCAAATCCAAAGGAAACAAACCCATAAAGGTGTCCCGGATCACGACGGATCTGAACCGAACATTGTCCGCGGAATATGTGCTGAACGACAAAAATGCGCACAATTTCATCGTGGAACAACACGAGAACACAGGTCAGCAAGCAGTTTGGTAGTCAGAACTTTCACAAGTACTACCCTCTTAACGTAACTGATCTTCACTCCCAAAGAATTTTGCATCGACCAGTTTCCATTCCCAATTTTCCATATAATTTATCGTTTTTGCTTCGATTAATTGGCCGAATTGACACTGCACCAAATTCATTGAAATTTATAAAAGACAACCATTTTGACGAATTGGCCAATGATGTATTAATACCCTGATTCGAAAAACCTTATTATAAAAATTCGATAGAAATCAGATCAAGGCCATTGGATGAGCAAATTTCTAATTCCACTGGAGAACGAAAATCCCCAAAGCAGGCATTGTGAAGCTGATCAGGCCGCTCCCAGGGCCTCGGACGGTGACAGTGCGGCTGCACATCAACATCAAGTCCAAGACGAATGTGTACTTGGCCAACAACTTGGCACTCATCCAAGTGCACGTGGGCCAACACCGATTTTGACAATGTTCCAAAACTCAGTGATTGTGAAAGAAATATCCGAGACCAATTGCGGGATCCGCAATGACCATCCAATTGCTTTCCATTTTTTAAATTGGGTTCACTAATGTCGCAGAAACAACTTTGGATTTTGTCCTTTGACTTCACGATCAATCTAACTATTCCTTCTTACCTATGTAACTGGTCAGATCCTTATATCCCGCATCACGAATCCTAGTGTACTGTACAGTATATATGTTGTAGCCGAAAGTGAAATTCAGCCGATTTCGAAATCGGCTAGCCGAAAGTGAAATGGTTGCCAAACATTTACCAAACATTTGCCAAACATGGGGGTCAAATGGTTTGAAACCAAAAACCAAATGTCAAAACAGTTTGTTTGGGGAGTCTACAATATATTCTGAAAGTTTCACAACATTTTGTTCATCCGAACATGGCCAAAACATCAAATTTATGTTTTTATCGATGTTTTGATGTTCGGATGATGTTTTGGCCATGTTCAGATGAACAAAATGTTGTGAAACTTTCAGGATATATTGTAGACCCCCCAAACAAACTGTTTTGACATTTGGTTTTTGACTTTACACTTAAAAATTGCCATGTTTGGCAAATGTTTGGTAAATGTTTGGCAACCATTTCACTTTCGGCTAGCCGATTTCGAAATCGGCTGAATTTCACTTTCGGCTACAACATATATACTTATCCCTGATCCCCAACTCACTTGTCAATACTCCAACATCCGATTTAAACCCTGGATGGCCCTCACTCTCCCGCCAAATTGGTCCCCCTTATGTCCATATGTGAATATATTCTCTCCATACATCATCCTCTCCCTCTCATCAGCAAAATGTACAGCAATTTTGCGTCGNGGGGGGGGGGCGAATTTTGATGGATTCACTCGGCCAATGGGCCAATCCCTAATTTGCCCTTTTCCCATTAAAATTTCATTTTTCAACTTTTTCAAATCAATGTCCGATAGATGCTTCTTCACTGATCAGCCCTTTCTTCCCCTGATCACTTCTTTTTTGATCTCTGTTTTTGGACCTTCTCAGATATTTTTCTGATCGGCCCTTTCCTTCCCTCGGATCACTTCCTCTCCGATTAGAAGCAAATATTTACGATTAATTGGCCACTCAACCACATCCTCTCCCTCTCCCCTCCCCCTCCTCCTCCTCCTCGATCAATGCTTCTTTTTCTGGAATGATTCGTGTTGTTTGTTGTATGTTTGTTTCCCCAGTTGCTAGTGCTAGTGGGCCGATCATTTTTCACTTTGTTCCTGAGCATTCGCTCTCTCTCCTTTCTCTCACCTCCCAAACCTAAACTAAAAATTCCAAAAAGCGGGAATTTATTTAATTTTTTTTTTGAATTTTCGGTGTTTCGATTTACAATATTAGCCAATCAGGGATATGTAATGGGGCATGGATAATCCGGGATGGAGGATCGGAAGCAAAGATTCAAGCTTTGATCTTTTGATATTTTGACATTTTAAAAATCGAAGGCTAAATTAGTTTTAAATTTGGGGCTCGCTATCTCGGGATCTGTCGATTTTTCCCCAGATCAGCCACCCCCCCCCTCTCCTTCCCCTCCGTTCGTTCAATTTTTGTCCACCAAGGGGGAAGCAATTGTTGCCGTGAGTTTATGGGTCCGATCGGATCCGATCAGATCACCGGGGTCCGATCAGACCATCCCCCCACAGATGACGGAGATCCCTCTCTCACGATAAGATAGGGGAGGGGACCCCGGGGGCGGAGGATTTATTGGCTGCCAATTCTATCAGAATTTGGGAGGAACGACGGGAGGAGGAGGAGGAAGATTAGTCACCGATGGACCCAAAGTGTCCTCTCCCCAAATCGATTGCTCATCCCAATTCTGTGAGGAGATTACATCTTCCATCCTCTCCAAAAAAAGTTTTGTACGACCCAAACATCCATTCATAATACGTTGTTTGCCCAAAGTTGAGGTCCAAAATCCGCGGTTTTCTTCCTTTTTTTAATTATAATTCGGCCCTTATTTTTGTATAAATTTGTTGTCTAACAGAATAATCCAACTCGACCACCGATTGGATGTGATCTGAGCTGAAGACCGCCGTTGCCAGCGGTGGTTGGATAGCCGCCGATCATTCACAAACATTCCATCACAGATCATCACAGATACAGGTATTGAGGGAGAGAGGAGAGAGGGGGGAAGGACTGTAGTGTGGAAAATACGGTATTACAGTACACCCCACCGTCTGTCCAGTCCGTGACCCTACAAAATTGGCCATAAATTCGGCCCAACTTCCTCCTCGCCCACCCAATTTGTGCCAACCTCCCCTCCCTTCCCCCTTATTACTTCCCCCACCGCTCCGTTACCAGGGACAACCCCAACAAAATCCGCTGACCCCGCGGAAGTCTGCTAATGGCCAATATTATGTCCCCGCTGTGGTGGAAAAGGGAAAGGAAAAGAAGGACGGCACTTGGAAGCCAAAAATGTGTTTGGGCACTTTGAAATCCCCCGGGGGATCATCCATGCATTAACTCATTCACTCATCAGACAACCTATAAGGCTTAAAATACATAAAGGCCTTTTTGTCCAACTTGAACTGTCGAGGGATTAAATTCCCAAATAATTCACCAAAAATTCATCAGTAATGATTTATTTCTAAAATTCTGAAGTTCCATATAGCAGCTACTCCAAAAATATTACCATTATGCATAATAATTCCATAAAACCCTGATTTTCGCATTTTAAGCCTCAATGACTCAGCTGAACAATGGGATCCGGCACCACCACTCGCCGAGCACGTCACAGATGCCGCCCGGGAACAGGCCCAAGACTGCCGCATCGGTGAGCTCCATGGCCAGCAGTTCCAACTCCGCCAGTGCCTCGGAATGTGTGAAGGTGGCGATAAGGTGAGTGGCGCCAAAAGGAGGATTCAAAGCAAGGACTACTTTGGGCAAGAGAGTCAGTAGACAATTGGGATATTTTACCAAGTATAGTCCCCTGTTAGAGTCCGAATTTAAAAATGACACCAAAAGGGACATTCAAAGACATTGGCCATTTGGGCCAAGGGCCATTTTTGGCCAATTTCACTTATCTTGTCCACAGGTGTCGTCCCTTGTCGGCCGCCGAAATTGCCCAGGGTCATTCGAGCATTGTCAACGTGGACGGCACCCGTGGCTGCGTCGAAGTGCGGCATCCTTCCCAACAGACACAGCAGCCGGCCAAGTGCTTCTTCTACGATGCCGTCTATGGCGAAGAGTATGGCACTAAAAATTGGAAAATCTCTAAAGAATTTTGACAAATTTTAGCTCCAAACAAATGGATTTGTACGACGAAACGGTGCGGGACATCGTGGACTCGGTGCTAATGGTCAGTGACAAGTTCAAACCCGAATTTTCAGACCATTTCGCCATTTGATCCACCTTTCGAGTTCGAATCCAATCAATTTCGGGTTTGTAGCCTTTACTAAATCCCTCTTTTCAGGGTTTCAATGGAACGGTGTTTGCCTATGGCCAAACTGGGACTGGCAAGACCTACACAATGGAGGGCCAACGAGGGGACCCGGCACAGCGGGGAGTGATTCCGAATGCCATCGAAGTGGAAAACCAACAAAATTTTAAAAATATTTTCGGATTTTCAGCACATTTTCCGACACATTGCCCACGCGCCCCCCAACCAGCAATTCCTGGTCCGCGCATCATTCCTGGAGATCTACCAGGAGGAGATCCGGGATCTGCTCAACCGAAATGCCAACAAACGGCTGGAGCTGAAGGAACGGCCGGATGTGGGGGTGTATGTGAAGGAGCTGAGCTCATTTGTCACCAAAAGGTGAGGGACAGAGGACAAAGGATTTGTGCACAGTGGAAATCCCAAGTTCCGAATGCCCAAGAATCCATGAATGGTCTAAAAATACGAATTAAATGTTAACGGCAAGTAGGTCGAATAACCCGATTTACAGTATAAGCTCCAAAACATCGATAGGTATCCCCGATTTCCGAATTGAAAAGCTTTTGAAAGGGCTCAGAAGATGGCGAACTCGGATGATAAAAAAACATTATGCACCCATCCCGAATTCAGTGTGGAGGAGATTGAGCACGTGATGAGTGTGGGCCACTCCAACCGATCCGTGGGCCGCACCAACATGAACGAGCACAGCTCCCGGTCCCACGCCATCTTCATTGTCACCGTCGAGTGTTCCGAGACGGGTCCGGACGGGGAGCCGCACATCAGGTTGGGCTTAATCGAGTGGAATCCTGGGCTTCTAACCCTTCCTGCTTGCAAAATTCGAATTTCAACCCCTAAAAATTTGGCCTTCCCTGCCCATCCCCCGCCTAAATCCTAAACTTTGCCCTTAACACAATAGGGTCGGCCGCCTGAACCTGGTGGACCTGGCAGGCAGTGAGCGGCAGTCCAAGACGGGCTCGGAGGGCGAACGCTTCCGGGAGGCGACCAAGATCAACCTGTCCCTGTCTGCGTTGGGAAACGTGATCTCGGCACTCAGCGACCACCAGTCCGCGCACATCCCCTACAGGGACTCCAAGCTGACCAGACTGCTCCAGGGCAAGTTGCCGATCTATCGATAGATTGATCTTATGCTGCTTTTATCAATCTGTATCACTGATGGATCTAATTGATCAGTCCATCCATCCTCCGATCACTTATCGATTCATCCGATCGATCAATCCGTACATCTATCCCATCTTCATCCATCACTGATCAGATCAATGTCCTTTAGATTCCCTCGGAGGCAACTCCAAGACTGTGATGATCGCCAACATCGGACCCGCCTCCTACAACTTTGAGGAGACCCTGAGCACCCTGCGCTACTCGTCCCGGGCCAAACAGATCCAGAACCGGCCCCGGGTGAACGAAGACCCCAAGGACGCACTGTTGAGGGAGTTCCAGGACGAAATTGCGAGACTGAAGGCGATGCTGGAGCAGAGACGCGGAATGGCAGGGACAGGGCCAAAACGGAGACAGAGGGGGCGGAGGAGGACGGGGGAGCAGGAGCAGAACGACAAGGAAAACAACCAGGACAACGCCAGGAACAGCCAGATATGCGGTAGGGGAGGGGAACCGGGGGTACCCACCTACTGAAGGGGTCGATCCGAGGTCTAGGATGATAGAATGATCCAAATCATCTACCCTAAGAATATGGAGTTTATCATGTAGTCGAGAGTCGAGTCCAGGGTGATTTGACAATCCCGCAGTTATATATTCCGAATCGAATTCATGGTCCCAAATACCCTCGAGATTTATCAGATTCGGCCGAGAAAGAAGCGGAGGAATACGCTCGGGAACAACACTTGAAGCTGGAGATGGAACGGGAACGCTTGATGCGCAACGGAGAGATCATTGAGGAGGAACGACGACGCATCCTGGCCGAGTTGGAGGAGCGCGAGAGGGAGTTGGAGCGGGAGAGAGAGGTACGGGGCAGCTTGGATCATAGTGCCATCTGGGAAAAGTACAGGCGGACCGAGCTGATAGGCGGACCGAGGGTTCCAACTCCGTTCTGGCCATAATCCCTTGTATTTTGATCAAAATTCGACATTTTCCCTGTTTAAGGCTCAACTTGCGGTGGCGGCCAAGATCCGGGCGATGCAGAGCAAATTGTTGTCGGGCGACGGCAATCTGTTGGACCGGACACGGCGCCAGGAAGAACTGTTGCGGCAGAGACGAGTGGAACTGGCGGAACAGCGGAGGAGGGAGCGGGAGATGGCACGGAGGCTGGAGGCCCAGGAGCTGGAGGCGGCGGAGGTGCGGCACACTTTCGCAACACTGCAGCAGGAGGTGGAGGCGAAGAGGCGCAAGTTGCACAAGTTGCAGACAAAGTTGCAGGTCGGGGAAAAGGCGAAATCCAACAAAATCCCATCGGCGGATATTTGCAGTCCCTGCGCTTGGACCTGCAAGATGTGGAGGGTGTGAACTGCGCAGAACGCCAGGGACTGGAGCAGACGGTGCTGGAGATGAACAAGGAGTTGGCCCTGAAGTTGCTGATCATCGACAACTTTGTGCCGCCCGCGGTGGTGGAAAGGGTCCGCGCGGAGGCCAGGTTTGACGAGGCCGAGCAGAGGTGGAACATGGCCCCGCCGGGAACCGCGAGCAGTACGAGCACGCACTCCACAGTTGCGGTGGCCGGAGGAACACGGTCAGCTGGGAAATGCATACCGAATAAAGCGAAATTCGGATTCAAAACCGAATTTCGAACCAACAGTCCGTTGATATCCGATTCGATTACATCGTACTTTTAGTCCCATCGAGCGGTTGAACCTGGCACTTAGTCCCAATCCGCCCAATTCATCCGCGGGAATGGCCGACTCGGGATTGGGCAGCAGCAACGGGGGAAGTCAGGGCCCATCCGCGGTGGACGAGGAGGAAAACGCGCAGCAACCCATGGCGAGCAACAACACGGGCAGGGCACCCCTGGAGCTGAAGAGACCGGTGAGGGAATTGGATGCCCATTGGGTTTTATGAATTAAGGGGTTTTCAGGAATTTTAAAAGTCAAGAAGGGGTATTCCAATCCAGACATTCCATCGTTCTGATAATTTCCCCCTCCCTCTTAATAGATCGCTCTCTCCGGCGTCCGTCGTCCGATCAGTGTCTCGGAATTGGCCGCCCTGTCCAAATTGCGCCAGAAATTGGCACGGATTAGGCCGAGTACCGATCAGCCTCCTACTGATCAACGGAAGGCGATCCAACCGAATTGTCCTCCAAATCTGAGCATTCCCGAGGAAGTGCTTCGGTTTGGCTGCGAAAATTTGTAAGTTTCCTGAAATTCCGGGGATTTTCGACCTTCCTGCTTATCCGATACCGACCACTCTCCGGCACTTTTGGGTCCTCACACCCTTTCCTTCCTCAGGATCACCTTCCATGCCCTGGTCCCGTTCCCCTCCGATGTTCGGCACTCTCTGATCCCAACCGATTCCCGGCCCTCGACAAGTTGCGATGATCAGCAACGCGTTGTGCTGGACGCGTCGCGGATCCCGGTGCTGCACAGGCGTGGCTCCTACGCTGGCAGTCGGCCTGGCTCGGCCTCGGGGTAAAAATTCGATGGGAAATTTTGGAATAATTTTTTGGATTTTCCAGATCACGACGCAATTCTTTAGCCCGAAGTGCGGTGGTGATGACCAACCACCAACAGAACAAACAGCAGCCAAAAAATGTGAGGGCCCGCAGCGTATTCAGTGGGACCGGACGGACGCCGTCGAACGCACCGGAGGTCCGAATTTTCAGGGTCTTGGTTCTGATTTCGCACCATGGATATCACTAGACCAAACCATTAATCCATCAAAGAAAGACCACTGCTCTTGAAACTTGGAACAATAATCCCTCTGTCGGGTCTAGAAACTAGCGGGCACAGTGACCAAATTCCACATGATTCTCGGTGATCCCGGTTTCCCTTGGTCCTAATTCGGATTATTTTCAACTAAAAGCTTTCAATTTCTCAGAATCAAACTCCGACAAGCAATGGCAACGAAGTCCGTCGAGGGTCCATCATTGCCAGGACATCGAGCAGTTCGACAGTGCTCGGTGGAGGAGGAGGCCGAATCCCGGTGCTGTTCCCGAAGGCACGGGGATTGGTAGGAGGAGACAGAGGAGGAGGAGAAGGATCCAGAAGAGGCAAATTTTGAGAAATCGGAGAGGAGAGGCAGGGAGGTGGAAGGAAGCGGAAGAAGGGGGCGGAGGAGCTGATGGCGGAGGAGCTGATCAAGGTGGGGCCGAGTTGATCAGTAGGGGGTGGATGATCAGAGGAACGAGGGGAAGGGAGAACTTTGATCATCGGATCAATCCTTGCTTATCAGTCTTGATCACTTTCAGATTCGTGCTCATCGTCGTCCATCTGGTCCAGATCCCACCTGAGCTTTGCCGGCTCTGTCGAACATGTCCGACTGCATCCTCCGGCATCGATCACTCTCTCTTCGATCAGTGCCGGATCTCCTTCTGCCAATCTGTGCTTTCACTCCAGCTTCTTGGCCCAAATGGGTCCGAAGGTGGCCAAAGCATCAAGGATCCCGGTGCTGGTAACGCCGCCGAGTCCAGGCCGAAGATTGGCAGGGAGCCAACCAAATGAATGTACCGTGATGGTACCGTACATCCAAGGGACCGGCAAAGGACCGAAATCGATGTCGGAGTCCCGGGAACAGTTGTCGTCGCCGGAGGATCAGGAGGATGGAGGAGGGGGAGGAGGAAGGACAGGTAAGGAGTGGAAGATCAGGCACGGGGCCCGAATTTGAGGAATGGACTCCGGCTGAATTAGCACATGAAGACCATAGATTTGATAGCGAAAATTGGCTAAAAACTATTCATACGGTTGTTCAGATCAGCGGTAGATGCGATTAGAATGAAAGGATCTGGTTCGGATTGGGATCAGATGTTGGACTTTCGGTGCTGGCGATCTCCAATATATTCATTCTTCAACTTCCAGAATTCCCACTCCGTCCCTCGTCGGCCTCTTGGTCTCCGGCCCTGAGTTATGCCCACCGGACCCTGTCCAAAGTTCAGAATTTCAGCCCCAAATTGATGCCCTTCCGAACTTCCCCGGCCCTTTTGCACCCAATTTCGGTTAAATTTTGAGTGAATATCCGATGAATTGGACGGAATAACTTTCAGAAAATGCCCTCCTCCTCCCTTCTCTCCATCAGCCACTGCTGCTTGTGCTCGTCCACCAGTTCCTGTTGGCTCCAATCCACCGAAAAGTGCTAATTTTTGAATCTAAAAACGTATTTAAAAGGGAACTTTAGCGATCACAAAAATTGGCAAAAATGGTCGGAAACAAAAAGGGAGCAACAACAACACAGAGAACTTTGGTGGCAATTTTGGCCTTTGGGAGGGGTACAACAAGGACGGGTTCGGAAGAAACAACGAAGAACGCCGACGATGAAACGACATCGGC
>LDKF01001445.1:19993-31500 GCA_001026735.1 Rotylenchulus reniformis
TTTGGTCTAACAAGTCTAACAAAAAAGTTTTCGTACCGACTATGGCTCGTGGCGGTTTTTTTTAACGCCCCTCGTGGCGGTTTTTAGCGGTAACGACCTAGCACCTTTGCATCCATCCTTGTTCCTATGATTTCCTTACTTTGGACCTTTTTATTTTTCTTAATCGGCCAAAAAAGGACAGGATTTGAGTCCATGATCCAGTGGTTTCCTATAAGAAAAATACCATTATAGGCATCACATAAATTGTCACTTTTATATAAAAGTCTTAAACTCCATCCTAATCGGAGTCCAATGCCTTCTCTCATCTCCTCCCAGCAAAAGCATTTGCTGGGCTTGGGTCGAGTGCCGCTTCGCCGTCGGAAGCTGATCTCTCGGACCGCTCTCGCCGATCAGCTCTACCATCGCCTAAAGGAATTTCTGCAAAATCCAGGTCCGGGAACGAAAAACCCCGGGAAAAATTCAGGTCCCTGATAATAAATCCATTCTTGATTACATGAGTCCCTGGGTGAAAAATCATGGTCCCGATGGACAGAAAATCCGATCATGGTACACATCCGAAATATGATGCCATTCCCCAATTGTCCCCGGCACAGAATCGAATTGGCTATTGGTATTGGGGATGATCGGCTGTGGGAAGTCCGAGTTGGTGGCGGAAGTGTTGTGGGAGAGGCCGGAGTTGTGCTTTGCTTTGGCTGAAAGAATACTTTGGTGGGAAATAATTGAAAAATGAGAGAATAATATCCCCCAAAGGGTCACGGATCGGTATTTGGACCCGGCGGAGGTGGAACATTTGGCCGCAGACGCACTTTTGCTGAGTTCAATTTGCACATCGAACGCCGAAATGGACCAGGCAAGTCCCGGGAACCCCGGGTTCAGAATGAAGAAAATTGCAGACGGATGCCATTAGTCCAATTTGTGCCAATGGATCCGGAGTCGGACTGATGGCCATCGGACAGAAGCTCAAGGCCATGCTGGACAATCAGATGGTATTCAACAATCAAAAGCCAAGAATGGCCCAAATTGTGCCAATTGTCCCAAGGGCACCACTCTGATTGTGTTGGACGGGGTCCAAATGATCGAAACGGTGCGCTTCTTCGACCAAATCAAGGTCTGTGGATTGGTCATCTATCCCATGGCAAATGGGTTCGGAAGTTGAATTGAAATTTTGGAAAAAAGGAATAAATCAATAAATTGGGTCAATTTCTTCACATTACAATTGCGTGCACTTTTGGCAAAATCTTTTTTCAAAGGGTTCCAAGTGCAAATTCCTGGCCACCAGCACCAATCGGAGCCTGTTCGAAGTGTTGGAGGGTCTGGAAACCTTTCCTGTCCCTGTAGATGCACTCAATAAGGACGAATTGGGCCAAATTGCTCGACTTCACGGCATCAAAGTGATCAAATTGTGCCAAAATTGGCCAAAATCCCGGGATTTAAGGAACATTGGCCCGACCATGTGTTGGTTTCAATTTTGGTCCAGACCGGTGCCAACTTGGCCCTCCTCGAAAAGCTGTTCACAATGGCACGGGGAAATTCGGCAATGTTCGGATTCTGATCACTTTGGCCAACCATTTCTCCTTTTCAGTTTCCACACTTTTGTCGCCCGATTACGGCATCGTCCCTTGCGCGAATTGTCATGCCACAGTGCCTATCCCTACATAAACTTGGAAAGGCCCCTCAGAATTTGCACGGAAATGGTCAAATTTTGGGTAAAATTCGAATAATTTGTCCAATTTTTCAGTTGGGCGAAACATTGGCCCGCTCCTTTGACCATTGCTCTGTCCTTGAACCATCAAATTGGACTCCCTTTGAGGTTTTACATAAATCATTTTTGGCCACTAATCGGACCAATTTGGCCAGATTTTCTCGTTGCTTTGGCCTTTGGATATGTGCGGATCCGAATCAGGCGCCGAACTTCGCGGGATGGTCGCCCAACAATTGGACACCATCGAGGCAAAATTCAGGAGAATTTTGTCGAATTTTTTAAATTTTTAGGCCAATTCGCTGCTGGACAAGCGGGATGGGACCTTTGATTTTGCATTTGCCCAATTCTTCCCCTTTCAGTCTGAATCCCCCCCCCCACCAAATTTCAATGTTTTCTCCTTTCCGAATTCCCTTCAGATACCGAATCCATCCTTTGGTCCACAACTTTCTGCTTCACTCTGGGCCTGATTCCCACACAATTTCCCGGGTCCAATTTGGCCAAATTCTTTGCATTTTTTCCATTTCCATTTTCAGCAAGCCGCGCATGGCCTTCTGATCAAATTGCGCGACCATTCCCTCGCCACAACTTTTGCGCCAGGCGATCGGCAAATTTACGCGAAATATTTGGCACAAAACGAGCCCCGGCTAAGCGCACTTCAGGCACAATTGGAGCTGATGAGAGAGGTGGGGGAGGGGAAAATGGGAAAATGAAAGGAAAAATATTAAAAAAATTGGCCATAATTTGGCCATTTTTCATGGAAAGTGTCTAAAAATTCATTTTGTGATAGCAAAATTTCAAATTGGTCAAAGAATAATGAGCAAATTCTGACGAGCACTTTGAATTGAGAGGATCCCTCTCTGCCCACTCCTCTNCCCCCCCCCCCCCCCAAAAAATGGCAAATTTGGCCAAATTTGATTCCTTACAACAAACAGGATCCCACCGATTTGACCGATGGGGCAGATCGGCGGCAGCACAGAACAACAAGAAGAGGTCTGATCGGAACGGCCATGGACTGGTGGAGGGCGACAACCTTTTGGAAGTGATCAAACACCAAAAAGCCACGCTTTGATCAATGCTGCACAATCCCGATTTAATCGGTCCGGATCTCTGCTGATAAATTAGTAAAGAAATAAAACTAAAAATTTTATCAAAGAAACTTTCACAAAACGCAAAACTTTAAAATTGTTATGTATTTTTGTTGTGGTTGTTACTTATAAGTGGTTTATTACGTATTGTCTCGGAGAAGCATGGTGAATATTTGGCCATGTTCATTCCTCTTTCGGCCCTGCACGGGAATAAATCAGATCAATTACCCCTTTCAAGATATCTCGTTCTCTTCTCACTCTGTATCTCTTCAAATTGTTTAGTTAAATAATAATCAATCGTAAAAGATCCGGAAAAAGATAAACTCCACAAATACCCTAAGGGCGTGCAAGACTCTGCTCGTCGAGCGGATACTTCGCTGAACATTCTCCATTTTGCATAAATTGTCCCTTTTTATTTTAACTTTGAAAGGAAATACCTAAAATGTGTTCCATTTCCGTTTGTCCATCTTTCCTTCCCTCGTTGTTCCTTCTCCTCTTCGCGGCTTCACCTTTGGCTCTTGGATCCAAACACTTGGACAAAGCTCCGGCCGGACTGAGGCCAGCCAAGGCCGTAGATGAACAACCAGGGAGTGGAGGAGGGGAGGTAAGGGGGAAGACGGAGAGAGGACGACGAGAGAGTGCATGGGGATGGAGAGAGGGAACGGGGCAGACGGGCAGAGAAAGTGTGAAACCCGTAAGCGAAAATGGCCAAGTTCAGACGAACACCGAACCGATACCCTTTGGACTGGTCCACAACGAATCCACGAGACGGAGATCCCCGGTGGTATTCCGCAAACACCGAGTGCACCCTCCCGCGGATTCACCAACGCCTTCCATTCACTTGACAGTAATTAATTATTTTTGATTTTTGTAATTTTTAAAAATTAGGCAATTTCTGAATCGGAGAGGACCACAACGCCGAAGGAAACCGGCAGAGTGATTGTAATTCGGAAACAGATTTTTGGATTTTCCCAATGAATTTTGAACCAAGGTCCCCCCACCCGCGGGCAAAGACTACGGTTTGCACACAGCACTCCAAACAAATTTGGTGGACTCCAAGGGACACGTGTTCAAGGGGGTAGCAATAGCAAACACTTGGAAGCCTAAAAATTTCTGGAATTTTGACTTTTCTCAGGTTAGCGCCGTGCCAATCAGAGTGACGACCTATCGACAGAGAGCCAAAGTCAGGTTAGAGGAACGATAATGGGGAAAACGGCACTTTTTTAAATTTTCGCTCCTTTACGAAGAAAATCCTTAAAAATTACATGCAAATTTTTCAGAGGTACAGCAAGCCAAGTTGAAACAGGCGAAGAGGAGGGCAAGGAGAAGACGAGAGCCAGATGATGATGCTCGGATTAGAGTGATCAAAGACCAATGATCAAGGATCTGTGATCAGGTCATCAATAATTCGCATGGACATAGAAATGTATTTATTCCGTTCATTGGATACAGTATGCTGGAACTGTACAGGGGAGGGAGGGTACTGTATGTGTGTGTTTGGTATGTGTAAGTTGGACAAATCGAAAGGGAATTGGCTATGGCAATGGACTCATTGGATTACGGTAAGACAAGACAAGAACAGATGTAGATGAGGGTATACGGTACAAAAATTGGTGTGTAGTTTGTTGGAAATATAATGATAATTATTTGCCAAAAATTGGAAAAATAAATAATTAATTAAGTAAATAACATTGATTGATTGACTGATCAATTCCAAATTCCAATCATTCACTTCGATACAAATTCCTTCAAATTTTGGTGCTTTCATAGTACGCATTCCTTTGGATTTGCGTCACCGCTTTCCGGGCCTCCGTCCTCACTTGGACTTGCGCATCGCTGCGCGATAAAAAGTCCAAACATCGCAGCGAATTTTCCTGCTGAAATATTTGGCATTTTTCAAAATTTAAAATTGGCATTTTGCCTTCAAAAGTGCGAGTGCCCTGCATGCCCCACAGCGGCTCTGCGCGTCCTCGTGCTCCAAAAGGCACAGAAAGCAGGCGGCCAAGTCCAGTTGGAGTTCCGGGGTGGCCTTGCGAAGATATTTCTCTGGAAATACGCAAAATTCTTAGAAAACTGGGATTTTTGCTCAATTTTTCAATTTCCAACCTATGGGTCCCGTGGCGCCTTCGCCGCCTGCCAACACCTGCGCAATGTGGCGCAGACTCTCCAACGGCGGCACAACCGGAACGCCCCGGAGACGGTCCATGACGGCGCGGACGGCGGAGGATTGGCCAGAGGCCAGGTTGGAGTTGATCCAGGCTGAATTGGCACAATTTTGGGAAATAATTAATTAGGGAAATCAAGCCAAAAACCTTCATGGGAGAGATTCTCCACAAAGGCGGCGAATGATTTGCCGCGGAACAATCCGACGAACTGGAACACACTGATCGGATCCGCCGCCGACTCCGTGTCCTTCTGATCACTGATCAGCGCCATCAGCGAGTCGATCACTGCACAAATTATTCGAATCGAAGGGATCATTTCCCTTTCCCTTCCCTGGCCCACCTCTGTCCACCAGCTTAGGGTAACGCCCCTGGACGATGGGTTGGCACAGTTTGAGGAGTTTGGCGTGGAGAAGACGGGCCGGGACCAGCAGAAAGGCGCCCAGGGGACGGGACACGGACAGCCAACAGTCGCGGACCACCAGCTCGGCACCCAAATGGGCCAAAACTGCAAATTTTAAAGAATTATAAGGGCATCATTGGATTTTTGGACAATTTTGCACATTCAATGGAATTTCGATGTTCTTCCATAATTTTCATTTGTTTACCGTTTTCCGCGTTTGGCGGACATTGGACCATCGCAGTTTGCACCAGTGCCAACATCGTCTCCAGGGCCACCGTCTCGATGCCCTGATGAGTTCAAAAATGGAATTTTCCCAAAATTCTTTGCCCTTTCTCCAACCTCCATTCGGTACAACATTTTGCTGAGAGTGAACTCAAACGGACTCTCCTGGACCTCGGAAATTGTCTGAAATTTCGGCGAATTTTTCACGAATTTTCCCTTTTTTAGACCTGAATTGCCCTCAGAGCCCTATCCAAGTGGATTCCGAGACATCGGTCCACCTCCACATTTCCGCTGGCAGCCGATGTTGCAGGGGCCGAGTCCACGTCCAGCTCCAGCACGGCGCCCAATGACTTGCGACGGTCTTTCTGCTGAATTTGCGCGAAAATTCATTCGAAAATTGGCCAAATTTGAAATTTGCACCGAAAATTGCTGCTGACTACCGCTGGCAGTGGAGCGATTGGCCGAATTGAACGGGGAGTGGTGCTGGCGCAACGAGTCGATGCCGCTGTCATTTTCGGAACTGAAAACCCAGAAAATTGGTCCAATCTACTTTAAAATATACGAATGTTGAAGTTTGGGTCATTTGGTCCCATGGTACAGTATCGGACCCGGATACGGTAGATTTATCTCGACTGTACAATAACAATTGGCCCACATTTGGTCGCCCATCAGCCGGTGGTGCTGTTGCAGCATTCCTCCGCCGCTTTCGTCCGTTTCGTCCGACGCGGTCGACGGACTGTTCGGGCCCCCGCCGTTGTTCAGTTGGTACAACGATGTCCGGTTCGGGCACATGCCCCTTCTGCACAAAGTTGGCCACAATTATTTTGGCCAATAAATTCCCCAAAATTGCCTCATTTGGGATCCGGATCCGCCGCCGGTCTGGCGTCTGAGAATGGACCCCACCGCTCCCCCGACCGGCCTGCCCCCGTTCAGCTCCGCGTCCAGTTGGCACATCAGTGCGGCACGATTCAGCTGCAAATTCCGTGATATTTTTGGAAATCAACGGGGGTTCGACTTAGAGTAAAGAATTTATGGTACTTGTCGGGTTTTGTCTCAAATTTGACCCCCAAAGTTTTGGGAAAAATTTTTAAATATATTTTTGTATAAATTTTTCCCTCCTCAAGGGGTAATTTTTGACGCTGAATCGAATCTGACGTTCATTTTGATTAATGCGTCGTCTGACGTCACTTCTTGACGTTGACGTCAAATATATTTTTTTGAATTTTTTGTAATTTCTTCTCAAGGAATAATTTTTGACGCTGAATTCGAATATAACGTCCATTTTGATATAACATATCATCTGACGTCACTTTTTAAAAAATACAAAAAAAATTTTAAAATTTGACGTCAACGTCAGAAAGTGACGTCAGATGACGCATTACGTTAAAATGGACGTGAATCGGATTGCGTCAAAAATTACGCTCGGGGAATAATTTTTCACAAAAAAAAAGAAAATTTTCCCCAAAATTTTGGGAGTCAAAATTGAGACACAAACCCGACAAGTATCGGATTTATCATCGGTTTTCAGTTTTCTCTTCCCCCTCCCCCTATTCTGATTTTGGTTGTTTTTCCCTCCAATTTCCCCTGTTTCTTTTGCTTTCCTCACCTTCAGACATGCCTCCCAGTTGAGCATCGCCGCCTCGAATGCCACCAGTTCCGTGTACTCTGCCGCCCCGCTGAGCTTGGCCAATCCGGCCCTGAGTCTGTCCACCCGTGCCAACAATGCCTCCGCCGTCTTCAGTGCCTTCTGTTGTTGTTCAATGTGCGCGGACTTTGGCGCAGCGAGGGGTTCTTCCGGATGGTCGAGAGATGCGGAAGCGGAAGAGCCGGAAGAAGAATTTGCAGGGGAGGAGGAGGAGGAGGAGGGGCTGAAGGAACCCAATTTAGAGAAGAAAATCCCGAATTGGACTTTTGGGAATCCGCAACCCAACTGACCCTTCGGACATCCGCCCCTTCTTCAGACTGCTCAGTTTGCTTCTTTTTGGACTTTCGCCGTCGATGAATTTGGGGGTTCCGGACATTTTTTGAGGCGACTGATGGGCACATCCGTTTTGGGTCGGCTTGTGTGGTTCCTTGGCCTGTGCTGTCGATGCCAAAATGAATTGTTCGTCCTGTGCAAAGAATCAAAATTAATGAAAACCCCCCAATTTTGGTCCAACAAAAGGCGCCATTGGCCAATAAATTAGATCTAATAAAAATTAAAAGCTATATAGTTTGATACTTAGATTTAATGTGAATTTGGCCTAAAATTAATTCAATATAGAAATTACAAAGTTTCTAGGGCTATTCTTATGAACCGTGAAAATCTTCGCCCAAAATATTAAGCTAAATTTCTAGTTATTATTCACTTATTCCCACTTTTAATCAGTGAATTTTGGTCCGTTTTGTTTTGTTTTTGATCTCCTTCCGGACCTTGGACAGTGAAATTTGGCCCAGACTGGCGGATTTGCGCCAGTCCCGCTTGTCCGCGGCGCTGGCCTCGGAATGGCCGCGTTTGACGAAGGAAAAGATGCGTCTGGCATTGTTGCTGTGGTTTCTGCTGCTGCTGTTGTGTTGCTTGTACTGCTCCGGATCTTTGCCTTCGGATTCGGAGGCAAAAGATCGATGGTGGGGCTGGGGCAGCAGGGAAAGGCGGGCGGAGGAGGAAGTTTGGTTGGGGTTGAGCACGGTCAGCTGAAAATGGAACCCGTTGAAGCTGGATTATCCCCCAGAAACTGACATCGTCGATGGTGGGGATGGACTTGGCCAAGTCCTTGTACAGCTCGTCCAACAGGGTTGTCGACGAACATCGCCACTTCTCCTGCCAATCGGATCCATTGATCTTTGATCATTCACCCCCCCCCGTCCCTCCCAACTTTGTTCGCCGTCAGATTTGTCCCCATGGCCACACTGTTCACCAACTGCAACCTTTGCTCTCTCTGCCGCTTTTTGTCCCTTAGACAAACTTTCACCGGCGATGATCCGTCCACAGTCTGAAAAAGGTCAATTGCCTTTTCATTGCATTTTTCATGTCTTGATCTCGCCACTTTTCCCTTGGTATTTCTTAGGGTTTTCATGTCTTTCCTGCCCTGGTTTCCCAATTTTGCCCTTCACCCTTCTCCCGTCCCCATGGTTCACCTTCAGCTGTTCCTGTTCCTCCTCCCTCTCCTGCTCGTTGTTATTGTTCTCATCCCCTCCATTCTGTTGTCCTTTTGGTGGCAGTGCTCCTTGGCCTTGTCCCTTGGCCCCCCATGAGTTGCCGTGTCCGTTCACCCTGGGGTTCGTCCTTAATTTTTCGGTTTTCCTCCAATTTTTGACTAATTTCGACCCCTTCCGACCTCGGCTGTTGCTGGGTCGGGATGTCCTCCATTCCATTGCCATTTGCCGCCGTTTTTGCCCAACTTCCATTCAGTGAATTCGGCTGGGAACCCATCAGTTTCGACGACAAAAGGGGCCTTAATTTCCGAAAATTCCTAAAATTTCGCAGGTTTTCCCTGGGTTCTTACAGCCACGAGACCACCAGGCGCAACTTGATGCTCCCCACATTGTTCAGGTTCATCGTGACCAGTTGGGGCTGGGCCAGCGCGAACTTGGCCGGATCAAACTGGCGCTCGTTCAAACATCGAGATTTCAGAAACTTCACTTCCACCACCTAAGCACAGCAAAATCAGCCCCAAATTGGACAGCTCAAAACCCCAATAAAATTTTGACCAAAGATCCTGATCAGATTTGGATCCACTTGAATACATTGTTTGGTCCTTTCATCTTTGCTTGATTTTGACCCCGTCTATTCTCCTGGGGTTCCGAAGTTCCGATCCCATTTGTCCTCCTTCCCCCCCCCCCNATCCCCCACAGCACACTCATGGTCACCGTCTGCTGGTCCCACCGTTGGCTTTTGTCCGCCAGAGTTTTGCCCCGGGCCTTCCACCTCTGGTGCCCGTGCTTCACCACCACTTCAAATACATCGCCCACGCACAAACGGGCGAAGCCGACGATGGCTGAAATTGGAAAACGGGGAAATTTGGGGAAAATGGGACAATTTGGGAGAAATCGGAACAGTTTGGTCCATTTTATCCAATTTGGTCGGTATTCGGACCCTGAACATCGAATTGGAGTCGGCCCAGCATCCCGCAAGTTTCCGCTTCGATTGCGCCCATTGCCGCGCGGATCACTCGCAGCGGTTCCCTGGGCTCCTCCTCGGTCGCTGTTGAGGCACAGCACAGATCCGACACACTCCGACTCTTTGCCGGCCAATTCGGAAGGCCTAAAAGGATTGAATTCAGTCATTATACCACAGCAGACTTCGCTATGTTCGAATGATGTATGTTTCTGCTGGTCCTTGGAGTTTTTTGGTCCATTTTTGAAGGTTCCGGACAAATTCGAATTCGTATTTGAATTCTTTCCCCCCAATTCGAACAATTTCATTCTGTATCCCATCCAATATCCCATCCAATTTCCCATTGTCCCTTCACCTTCTTCTGCAGATGTTCCTGTCACTGCTCCGCCGCCTTCGGCCCTTTCCGTTGTGTTGGACCGCGCTCGATACTGGCGCTGGGGCGAAGGGCGTCTTCCGCAGAGCAAAAAAGGATGGGCAAAGCGGGAGAGGGACGCGGAAGAGCAGGAACGCGGAAGCGGAGGGGCGAAGGATGAAGAAGCGGAAGCGGAAGAGTTATTGGGGAAGAGCCGAGAGGAAGCTGAAATGGGAGAGAAGTTGGAGAGAGAGAGAGAGAGAGAGAGAAATGTTGGGAAAGCGCGAATATTCTGGTCAAATTGGTGGTTGGGAGAAAGAAAAGCATGCCAAAGGGATCTTGCTTGGCCATAGCGACAAGTTGGTTGGATGGGTAAGAAGAATCTTAACAGATCATGGCCGATCGAGTCTCGACAATTGGTGAGAAAACTAAAGATTGGCAGTGCAAAGATTCATTTGTTCAGAATTTGATGTAAAAATGGTCCGAATACCTACATATCTAAACTGTGTTCCTTTATAAGAACATTTTCTGTAATGAAAATGGGGGAAACGGGTCGGCCGGGGAATACAATAATTAATTGCATGTCGATGGTCCCCAATTACAAATGTGTTCCTCCATTGTGTTGTGCAAGATGGGTGTCCGTCCCTGTGCTTGTGTACACCATTCTTCCCATTTGGACCATCTCCATGATTGTATTTATTATTTGTTTGTTTTTCTTTGTTAATTGTACATATTTTTGGCCGAGAAAGGAGGAGGAGGGAATTGTTTTGGGATTTTTGTGTATGAAACAAAACAACGGCGGATGAACGGATCAAATTGAGGAGAATTGGGGGAATTTAAGGGAGCTGATCAGTGATCAATCCCTTTGATCATCGGCGGGGAGTTGAGGATGAATTTTGGCATGATGGCGATGATAATCTCTAATGATTTTGAGGATGATGGATGATGAAGTGTTGTGCAAATTTTTTGCAATTCATCGGGGGAAAGGCAAAAGTGGGGGAGATGGGATTGGAGAGTGTGAACAGTGAACACCGAACAAATCCCCGGATGGACAAATGGGATGGAAATGTACATTTGTTGTACTGATGGGGAGGGGGAAGGCCGAAGCGATCGATCGGCGGAGGGGAAAGAGCTGTTCAACGGGTGATGTGATCGGCGGATCGGTGGAGTGATTGATCAGATGCAAAGTTGGCCCGGGGCATAATCGCACCAAACAAAATATATTGAAGGATAAATGGAGGATGATACCGGTAGGGTATGGGATCATCCCTAAGGACAAGAACATAAAGGGGAGCTCATATGGCCAAATGGTCCGGCGAGTCCCTTCCTATCCCCCTCAACTCTTGTCCTAAAAACCAAATCACCAGCAATGATTTTCCAATTGTTCACCACTCTCTTCTCCCTTGGGGTGTATTTTTAATTTTGTCCCTTAGGAACTTGATCATCCCATTACAATAACACCCCATTAGTCAGCTTCTCCCTTCC
>LDKF01001446.1:14558-36300 GCA_001026735.1 Rotylenchulus reniformis
CTATGATCAGCCAACCAGCCATTTGTCAACGGTTCCCGGACCGCTACCGCCACTTTGTGCACGGACACCCGACACGGTTTCTCTGTTCTCTCCCTCCTCCTTCGCATTTTTTTTCTTCGCTTCACTGACTGAAAGTTTCGGGGAGGGGGTAGGCTGATGAGATGGAAGGACCCGGTAGGATGATCGGAAGGACCCTTTGATCCGGAAAAGGGCCAAATCGCAAATGTCCTCTTCACCCATCCCAACTATTCTCTTCACTTCACCAATCATCCATCGCGCATCCTCCTCATTCATCTCTTCCCTCCGCTTCATGTTCATCTTCATCCCTCCTTCCCTTCCCCCTCTTCTTCTACTTCCTTTCCCTCCTATTTCTCTCCTTCTTCCTCATTCATCCCATCCGTAGTTCTTTCTTCCGCTTCTTGTTCATCTTCATCCCTCCTCCTCCTCCTTCTACTCCTCCTCCTCCTCCTCTTCTACTTCCTTTTCCTCATATTACTCTTCCCTCCATTCCTCTTCATCCTTCAATCCCTCCTCATCCCTTCCATTTTCAGTTTCACTTTCTCATCCCATTCTCATGGAATTTTTCAATTGGCGCGAAGATAGGAACAGACAAATTGCGGCAAATTTGAAAAATCAAAGGGAAAAGGAGTAAATTGCAAGAAAAGAAAGAAACAGATTCCCAAGGCGAATTAACGCACCTTCCGAAGGAGCGGCGAATGAAACGGAGAAGGGAGAAAAGGGGCACTTTCTCAGGAAAGCCACTTGCTGAGATGAAGAGACGAGCCAAAAGAGGAAGAAAATGGAAGAGAAGAAAGGAGAGGATGAGAATGAAGGAGGAGGAAGGAGGAGAAGGAGGAAGGAAAAGAAGGATGAGGAAGAAGGATGAAGGAAGAAAAAGAGGAGGAGAGAGGAAGAAGGAGCGGATAGAAGAGATAGATGATGGGACGAGATGAAGCATATGAAGTAAAAAATAGAGAAAAGGAAGGTGGAAGAAGGACATCAAAATGGCCAGAAAGGAGACGAATGAAGAGGAGGAAGAGGAGGAGGAAGTCCCGCCCATTCCTCTCTTCCCTTCCTTTCTCTTCCCCTCGCTCCCTTCCCGCCCTTTCATCCTTCCGTTCTCTCCCCTTCCCCTCCACTTACAGTCACCCTCCTCTCTCCTCCCCTTCCGACCACACGACACTTCTCCTCTCAGTTCATTCCCCTATGTCCATTCATAATCATAAATAAGTAAGCTCCGGACCTTTCATTTTGTCGGTCTTCGGGATCTCCACAAATCAGTCAGTCCTCTCTTCCTTACACCCCGATCTTCTTCCCCCACTCTGCCTTCATTCCTCTATTACATCTTTTTTCTTCTTCCTTCTTCATCCATTCCCTGGTTTCCACTCTTCTTCCCTCTTCTGTTTCAGCCCAATCTTCAACATTTCTTCATCATCCATTGGCCCCATCTCCTTCCCCATGAACAACCTGGGCTTCCTCTCTGCCGTTCGTCTTCACCACCTCCACCCCCTCGGGGTTCTTCCTTCCTCCCAAGGTTCTTCCTCCTTCCTATGGGTCCCCTGCTCCTCCTTTCCCTTCATTTTCCCCAATTTTTCCAGCGGATCTCAACAATATGGCGCTCTTCGGCAACAATTCGGCAACAACCGGCACCCGTCGCTCCCCGAGTCCCGAGTGCCCGAGCTTTGAGCATATGGAGAGGAAGGTGAGCAAATCATCGATCAGCACAGTTCCAAAGATCCAAAATATTCCAAAAATAGTTCCGAATTCCCTAAATTGCCCCATTTTCGCTGAGTTGGCACCCTTTTGTTGGTGCCCTGTGCCCTGCCAAATTTCCCAATCATTTTGAATGGTCCATCCAATCCACTCGATCAAAATGCCCAAAATTCCCCTCGCCCTTCGCCTTCTCATTGTCCACAACAAACCAATCCCTCTGTGTTCTGCCCAAATTGCCACTTTTGAATCAAAATTCCCTTGGGCTATATCGTTCACTGATCATCCCCCGCTCTGTAAAATCTTTTTTCGTAGAAACCCAATTGAGCATTATCGAACAAGGGGATCAGCAGCATCGATCGATCGATCAATCGTTGCATAAGGTCCCCTGCATTCTCTGATAACATTCGAACAACACAAGCCAACCAAACCCTCCCACCAGCCCCAGTTCATCATCCATTGGATATTTTTTAGATTTTATCAGCAAAAAATGAATGAATTCAAAAGGGAAGGGAGGGGAGACAGGGGACGGTAGAGATGGGAGGAAGGTTGAAAAACGAGGAAGGGGGGGGGAGAATGAAGGATACCGGTAGAAACGTAGGGAGCTGGGACATTAGAGTGCCACTGCAATAACTCGATTACGCAACCTAAAACAGAAATGGGAGGAAGCTTGAAAAGAGAAATAGAAGTGGTAAGAAAGAATGATCACACGTATTGGAATGATCACACGAAAGAATGATCACACCAAATTCTGGCACGAGTGATTTGATTAAATGCATAATTGTCTTTGCACAGCAACAACATTTATCCGGGTTCCGCTTAAGTCAAGTATTGCACTCACTCTCTGGTGTCTCGGCTCTCTAAAGTCCTGTATCCATAGAATCTGGACATGAAGGGTACGGTAATGATCAAATCCAATCACTTTGATCAGCAAAAAAAGCCGCTGATGGAGAAGAAGCGGCGGGCCCGGATCAACGCGTGCTTTGATCAGCTGAAGGAGATGCTTTTGCACTCGGAGATGCAACAAAAGTGAGTGATCGGCGGGGAATGTCGAATTTCGGGGAAAGGGGAAGAACCCCGAAAGCCGAAAGGGATCCCGAATTGTCCAAAGGGAACATTCCCCTTCAGCAGCAAATTGGAGAAGGCGGACATTCTGGAGAAAACGGTGCAGTTCGTCACGCTGCTCCAGCAGCAGAATGCCCGACTGCTCCAGCAACTCCGGCAACTGATGCAGGACACGGATCCCGGGAAGGCATTCCACCACGGCGTGCGCCAAGGGGTTGGTTCATTTTGGGGATCAGAAAGTTGTGAACAACACTACATAATAGGAATGGAAGCGTTCATTGCCAAAAAAAGAGAAAATTCATTGGCTGTCAAAAATCTCAAACTACGCAATTTTCTTGAACTGGGCCATCCCTGCACCACACCCTTCTAACAGTCATTTCTCTCCTCCCATCTCTCTCTCTCCTCTCTCTCTCCTCTCTCTCTCTCCTCTCTCTCTCCTTCTCCGATCAGTTTCGCTGATCTTTCTGATCATTCTTCTGGTGCTTTCAGGTGTCCCTGAGTGTGGCTGCCACCATTGATCTGTTGGCGGGTCTCCCTGATCCCTACAAATCTCCCGAACTTTTGTTTCGCGTGCACAAAGAAGTTCCGGAGAAGGTGGCCCAGGCGGCGAATCTGCCCCCTTGCGGCCAACACCCATGCGCCCCTACTTCGCGCACATCGCCGACGCAAAATGACATTGCGCCACAAAAACAGCAACAGACACAGTCACAAGCAGTTCAGCGGACAAGTTCAACAGGTTGGCCATGGAATTTGGGATGGTATTGTGGATTAGTCAGCACTAAAAGTCGGAGTCAGGAGTTGGAAATCCGGGTCCATGGAGGTCGATAGACGATAGATTGTCCAACTCGCAATTTGACTGCCGAACACGATCCATTCCAGCTCCGAGCACGGCCAGCAAACTTCCGACTGCGCAGCTGCCCCCGGCACCCGTGCCCTCCCATCCTGCTGCTGGTCACCCTCCAGCTCCCCCCTCCTTCATCCACTCACCATTTTTGTGGCCATTCTTTGCCGTTCAAACAGGCGGAGCATTGGCAATAGTCGGGGGCCCAAAGGCCAAGGAGAAGGAATGGGAAGGAGGAGGAGAAGGAGAAGGTGAGTGAAGAAGAGCAAAGGGAAGGAAGAAGAATGTTGGATTGGTTATAGAACCAGAAGGAGAAGAAGAAGAAGAACAACAAGCTGATCGGGATCAACATCAAACGGCAAGTCCAGAACCCCCGGAAGAGGAGGAGGAGGTAGTGGATGTGGAGAGTGTGGAAGGGACGAACGGAAGCGGAGGAAGTCCGTCGACGGACGAAGGCAGAAGGACGACGGAAGGGAAGGGCGAGCAGGACAGCGGAGTAAGCTCGGGGAATGGGAACGGAGCAGAAGCAAATTGTAAAATGCAGATTCAGATGTTCAGCGAGGAGTCCGAGTCGACGGGGAACGGACGGAAAAGGCGAGCCCAGCAGAACGAACAGAAGCAGACGAGGACGACGCCGGCACGGAAGCGGCGACGCGGGGATCCCCGCGACGGACGCGGGGATGGCGACATATTTATGGTGGAGTCGATTCTGAAGGAGGACTGAGTGAGGAGCCGAATGATGGATGGACCCGGATGATCTGGAACGCCTTTGACACCGATCAGCCCAATTGACCATTGACTTGGCACATTGTCCCCTTTCCCCCCCCCCCCCCCATTTAATTGCCTTAATCACCGCCTTCAACGCATTTTAAAGCTTTTGAAGAGGCGTGTTTGGTGCCGAGAATCCTCTTCCCCAGCCGATTCCGATCACTGAACTTTCCCATTCCCATGGTTCATCTGCTTCCTTTATCTTCGTTTCCGTCCTTTTACCGTTTTCTTTATCAGTGTGAGAATGATCAACTCTGGCAGAGCTGGGAAAACAAATTTACCAAGGGGAATAAGAGTTGAGCAATGAGTGAGGAGGAGGGGGAAGGGATGAAGAAGGAGGCGGATGAGTAGAAGAAGARGGTGAGGAAGGAGATGGGAGGGAAGTTGTAAATGTGTCGGAGGAGGAGCAGAAGGATGAGGATCGGAGAAATGCCAAAAGGAGATTAGATCAGCAGAACGATGGGTTGTGGGAAGCTGATGTGAAGAAATGCTGCCCAATACCATCCGTGATCATTGTCGGAATTGTGTTTTTCTTCCGTCCGATTCGGCCTCTCCTTCCCCTCTTTCTTCTCTTTTTCCTCTTCCCCTTCCGTTGGGTCCCTCCAATTAATCCCACCGTTTTCCATGCGCTTGTTTGGCAACCGAATTGGGCGGATAATCGGGGCGGGAAGAGCAAAGGAAGAAGTTAAGGGATGAAGAGGATGGGAAGGAAGGAAAAGGAAGGGAACGAATGATTAATCGGTGCGCAAATGAGCGGAGGAAGAGGAAGAAGTTTTGACCAAAAGTGGAGGGGGAGGGAAGGTGGAGGAAGAAGAGGAAGAAAAGAGAAAAGTGAATTAGGAGGAAGAAGAGAAGTTGAGAAGAAAGAAGAGGAAAAGAAGGGGAGGAAGAGAGGAAGAGGAAAAGAAGGGGAGGAAGAGAGGAAGAGGAAAAGAAGGGGAGGAAGAGAGGAAGAGGGGTGAGAAAAGAAGAGATGGAAGGGGATGTTTGCATTTATGTGCCGCCACTGTGAAGGGATTAATCAGCGGATGGAAGACGAAGGTAGAGGGATGAAGGGATGGGAAGCCAAAGAGGAAGTGAATTTGCCAGGGGCAACATTTACATGAGGGGGTCATCAGCAGGGGTTCATTACAGTAATCCATCGTTCAATTCCAATGATACGGTATTATTCACTGTGACTCTGAGCCATCAAATCGGCGAAAAATTTAGTAAAACTGGCGGAGAATTACCGCGGGCGATCATTCAGAGACGGCGCGGATCATCCATTCCCTCCCCGCCAAACAATGACTTCAAATGCCCTTCCCGCCCCTCCCTTGGGGATCCATTACCTCCCAACTCTCTTCCGTTGTTTCTCTCGGTTTATCTCTTTTGGCTTCCCCCCCCTCCCTCGGCCACATTGTCCATTGTCCCTTCATTTTCACCTAATTGCCAAATTTCTCCAGTGGATTTCAAAGACTCCGCCCCTCTTCCCGCCCCTCTGATCAATTTCCTTTTCTTTTGATCTTTCCCTCATTTTCCCTTCCAATCATCCAACCCGATCTTCCCTCTTCCCCAACCTCTTCCACCTCTCCTCTGCTGGCCATCTTTTTTCGGGTTTCCCCTTTCCTTCTTTGCCTGTTACTCCTTGGCCCTTGTCCTGCCACTGATAATTTCTTTTTTCTTTTTTCACTTTCAATCAGCTTCCATCGACCATCCACCACTTCATCAGTCATTCACCATTCATCGTCAATAAAGCGTGACCATTGCGCATTCTTATGGATAAAATGATACAAAATAAAAGAAAAAAAGATTTGGGGGAAATGGTCAGGGGACATGGCCAAGGATCTACAGAGGGGGCCGCATATAGCAAATGGGCAAATGGCCATATCTTTGCGATTACATTTAGGAGTGAAAAGGCCGAATAAAATAAATATGTTGGAACAACCTGTTACATATTTGGTGCCAACCGGCGAAAGTTTAGGAATGGAAGAGTGAAAGATAATTTCTTATTATTTGATGAGTAAAAACAGATACATACGAACGATCAATAACCATCGTTGACAAAAAATGAATTTGATCAATTTGATCATGGCCAAATTGCTCTGACCTTCCGTGGATTCCATCCATTCACTCACTCATCCATCTTTTCCCGAGACTGATCATTGCTTTCCGTCCGTTCCACTTTATCTCGCTCTCTCTCTTCCCCGAGTTAATCCCCTTCCCTCCGGCCTCAATCTGCTTTATCCCCCCGCCCTACTGGGCATGTGTTTCGTTCTCGTCCCTCTCCCTTCCCCCATCCGCCATTCTCGCCCCTTCTCTCTTTCTCTTTTTCCTCACTTTCCCTCACTTTTGTGCCTTTATTCCCCTTGACTTCATTCATCCTTCTCCCCTTCTGCTGGCCAACTATAACAAGAAACAAAATGAGGGAGAAGCGGGAGAGGAGGGGGGGGAAGGGGAGGAAGAAGCCACGCAAGTCCCTCGACGGACCCGAAACGGGCACGGAGTCAGTCCGTGCTGGCGAAAAGGAAAAGATTCGACGAATAAAATGTCCGTTTTGCTTTTGCTTTTTCTTTTGCGGTTCCCCGGGGTGCCCCATGCCTTTGTGCCTTTGTCCCCCAATTCCCCCTCCTCCCTCCTCTCCATTAATCCAATTTGTCCATTTTCTTTTCCCCATTTTCCCCAATTTTCGTCCATCTCATTTTCCCGCTATTCCAGTGACTCCTTCGATGACAGAGCCGGCCGACCTGCGATCGGCGGAGACAATCAGTCTGGCCATGGGTCGGGTGAATGCGTTTTTTTTCGGGATTTTGACCAATATCACATCCCACATTCCCCCTTAATAGTTCGATGATCGGAATACTTTTGCCAATGGTAAAGCAATTAATGAGGAGGCAAGAGAGGCGGAACAGCGGAGGCCACTGATCAGGGTTTGAGGATCCGATCGGGCACAATCACCAACCTGCACACTCTGCTTTATCCCTGCAGATGCTATTGCCCCATCTGTGTCTGTTCCTCTTCACCATCTCTTACATCACTTTGGTGGCCCTTACCATGAATTATGTGGAGGGACAAAACGAACAGGAGGCAGGCGATCAGAGACCAAAGACCAACGATCAGTGTTCATTCAGGACCAAACTCAATTGAGAACGGAGTTGGATCGATTACGGACCGAACTGATTGTGCACTTCCGGAACAAACCAATCATTCTGGGGAGCGAGCTGGAGGCCGAGAGCAGAGTGTTCACGGACAAAGTGTTCCGGATGGGGTGGACCCGCGGTCTCCGGAGACTCCCGATCCCCGACAATGATCAAACAACCAACAACACGGCACCGGCACCATCAGCATGGACCCTGCCCAACTCTTTGCTCTTCGCCACTTCGCTCGTCTCCAGAATTGGTCAGAATGTCCAGATTTGGCCCGCCTATCGGTGCGATCATTCCCCCTTTCTACAGGCTATGGCCATCTTGTCCCGATCACTCCGCTGGGCAAAATTCTGGCCCAGCTTTTCGCTCTGATCGGTGTCCCACTGTTGCTCGTTCTCGTCGCCGATTGGGGCAGAGTGTTCAGCGAAAGCATTCTATGGGCTTACAGAGGGTCAAAACGGCTTTGGAAGGGGCGAAGGAAAGGCGAAAGAACGGAGGAGGAAGAGCGGGAGGAGGACAACCAGTTCCTGGACACTGAGAGTGAGTTCGAGTTTCGACTACCGACTGTGCCCGCGCTACTCCTGTTCCTCTCATTTTGTGCCGTGATGAGCATCGTCTATGGGCATCTGGAGCAGTGGCACTGGTTGGACTGTTTCTGGTTCAGCTTCGTCTCCTTCTACTCCATCGGTACCCCTCCCCCACCACCCTAGATCCCTAGTACACCGACCTTTCATTTCATTGATCACATTCGATCACTTTCGATGATCACCCCATCCGATCACCCCATTTTCCAGGATTCGGCGACCTTGCCCCCTCCTCCGTCCCCTCCACTCTCACCACCATCTTTGGCATTTTTGTCGGCCTCTCAATGTGAGTTCACTTCCTCTGTCCCTTTTTCCTCAAAACTGAATTTTCTTCCTCAGGGCAATCATGAACAATTCGCATCCCAAAATTTTTTTTTAAATTTATTTACGTACCAGCGAAAAAACGACTTCCCCGGGGGTAACTTTTGATGCTGAATCCGATTCTGACGTCCATTTTGACGTAATGCGTCATTTGACGTCACTTTTTGACGCTGACGTCAAAAATTTTTGAAAAATTATTTTTTCTTAAAATCATCGAAAATATTCATGAAGTGTGATGATTTGGCACTACCTGAAAAGCGGCCACAGGGGGGACCCTTTTCATTTGAAACCGAAAAAAAATTTTTTCATTTTTTTTACTTTTTTATAACTATTTTTGAGCAAAAGAGTTGCAAAAAAACAAAAAAAATTTTCATTTTTTGCCTAAAAGGGGGGACCCTTTTGGTGGGTTTTCAAAAGTGGCCGCTTTTCAGGTAGTGCCGATGATTTTATAAAAAATTTGACGTCAGCGTCAAAAAGTGACGTCAAATGACGCATTACGTCAAAATGGACGTCAGAATCGGACTCAGCATCAAAAGTTACCCCCGGGGAAGTCGTTTTTTCGCTGGTACATAAATAAATTAAAAAAAAAATTTTGGGATGCGAATTGTTCATGATTGCCCTTCCTCAGTGCCGCAGTTTTCGTGGATTTGCTGGCTACGGAATACATTCTGATTATCCATCGTTTCGGAAGGATGGCGAGCATTGGGTGGAGGAAGTTGAAGGAATCTTTCCGGAAGGATGCGGAGGGGAAGGGGAGGAGGAAGGAGGAAAATCGGAAGAAAGCGAAGGGAACGACGACGACAAATTCGGGGAGAGACGGGACGAGAATATGAACGGAAAGGGAAGGGGATGGGACCCCCATTTGTTTGCACATTTTTAACGAATTTTTGAATTTATTGGTCGGGAATCCTGTCCCAAGTTCAAGTAATGATGAGCTGAATGTGGAAAGTTATGTAGCACATCGGAACCAGAAAAGGTAGACAGCGGCATAAATCCGACCGGCGCAAAGATGAGGGAGATAAATACATAATCGGGCACCAATATCGGTGCCGTGAAATAGTCCAAAAATATGTTGGCAAGCTTCTTGCAGCAGCAGCATATCCCGATTGGCAACAAGTGACGACATCTTTGTGGAACTTTTGACTGACTACGAAACAGCTATCGGCAGCTTCGTTCATGGGACATCAAACAAATCTTTTGAAGCAATCAAGAACATGCCACCACAAATGTTGAAAATATAAATAGTGATTTATTCACTTTTTGTATTATTATCTTCTGACACGATTGATTGTTAAAGACAGGGAATGGGAATTCGAGTGATGAGAGTGTGGAGATTATGAGAGGGATGGTGATGAGATGACACACGTATGCAGTCAAAATCAGAGAGGGAGGGAGGGGGGGGGGGGGGNATCATCTCCCCCTTCTTTTTCTTCAACTCCTCATTTATCCCGTAAATTTGCAAGTCCAATCCGCGAATGTGCAACTCTTCTTCAACATTCAAAATCACTTCCGCAAACAGATCCCTCCAGTCGCTGTAGTACTGTACATAGGTCCGTTTGAAGCTGGGATGCCGCGAAGTGGTGGGGAGGGGGATGATCAGTGTGATCAGCTGGGACTAAAAGCATTTGGGAGGCAACACAGCTCTTGCAGAGTCGACTGGTGATTGGATTGGGATTCCTTTGGGAAATGCGATCTTTGGAGGAATAAAATGCGTTTGATCAGCGGAAGGAAGAAGAACTTTGGATGACGAAGAGGAAAAGGGGGAGGCGGATAAACTATAGGGTATGTGAATAGAGTGTAGTGCCGGATCGGAAGTAGAAAAGTGCGGGGGATGGATGATCTTTGGAAGCGGAGGAAGGTGAACGGTGAGGACGAAGCATTCCGCACCGGGATGGGTGGCCTCCATCTTTGCTAAATTGCGCTCCTTCCGCCCTCTTTCGGATCTTTGCCGATCTTCTCGCAAATCGTGTCGATGTGTTCCTGCAGAATTCGCCTCCTGCAGATCTGTGCCGCAAGTGCATTTTCGGTTTTCCAAGCGGACTTTGCTCCCATTTCGCTGTTCCCGCTCTCTCCGGCGACTTTGAATGGCTAAACCATCCAATTCACCTTCCAATCTGATCAATCTCCTCCCCTTGGCTCACCGTGAATGTTCTTCTCATCTCGAGTTTCTTGGCAAACTCATTGAACATGTACGGCTCTGTGTTGATGTAATAGCGGTTCTTGGGGTGGATCTTCTCGAAGCTCCGCTGGTTCCGATCGATCTGGTACTCGCACACGTACACATCGTCCTCCAGATAGCGCGGGGATTTCGGCCTGTGATCAGAAAGGGCAAATTGAATTCCGACAGAAACAATCTTGGTATTGTATGGACGAATCTTGGCAAAGTGCACCAACCTGCCGGATGCCCAAATTTGGGGCTCGAGAATCAGACAACGGCCGACCACCGAGTCGAGCGGAAGAGTGTCGAACAACGGGGTCCAGAACAGTTCGTTACGGTAAAACATCCGGGAAGAGTCGCAGAAGCTGAAGTGAGCGGAAAGATTCGTTGTGGGAGAATAAAGAGAGTATGTCCGATCAAGACCAGAGTGATCAGATCAGCCGATCCATACTCACGTTTCATGGGGCCGCGCATAGTAACAGCCGAAGATGAACCGTTGTCCGTTGGGGGAGATGAACAATCGCTCGACGCGGAAGATGCGAAGGTCCCGGCGGTGGAAGTGTGCCGGGGATGCTGAGGATGACTGTCCCCCTCCGTCTCGGTCCTGCTCCGGCCACCACCGGTTCGGCACCCTCCGCTCGTCCGCCTTCCCTTCCGCCTCCTTCCCTTCTGCTTCCCTCCTCTTCGATTCCATCGTCATCCTCCGTCTTCCGGGACCTCTTCCGCTTCCACCGGATCCGTCCCTCCGCTTCAACGGACTTTGCACCGGCGATCCGCCCACAACTTGCTGCTTGCGCACGCATTCCTCGTGCAACTCGCGCAGAATGCTCTTGTGCTGGAATCAACCAATAATCATCGATCGGGTTATGGCATTTCAACAATCTATGTATCTACAGTACTCTTCATCCCTTTTCAATATCCCTTCCCCATTTTCTCCCTATTGGTGTACTGTATCTCTCTCTCTCTCTTTCATTTTTCTTTGGCCGTCCTCTGCTTCTCTGCATTCCCTTCCACCCCTTATCTCTCGCTGTCTGCCTCTCTCTGATCCCCCTTTACTTCTGCTGTTGATCATTCCCTCCCTGATCACCTTGTCGTTGATCAGCCTCTCCACATACACCGTCTCGTTCAGCCGGACCTGTATTCCGTGCGAGTTGACCAGCGTGCGGAAGTATGTGCATCCGCTGAGTTTGATGCTCGGCTGGGGCTTCAGCACAATGTCCACGCGGGGGGTGGTGTCCAGGTGGCGGGCACAGAACTCGCAGACAAATTCCTTGATGGGAAAGATCAGATCAGCGGGGGAATTTGGTCGGGATCGGACGGACAATGAATGTGGAGTCATCAACTATTGTAGGTCTTTACAGAGTATTTTTCGCCCATTTCGAGTGAGCAAAAAGCTCCATCGATGGTCTTACATAAGAAGTTTAAGTTTATAATCCTTAAGTTTTTGCCTAAAAATGTAATTTTCCATCTCTTTTCATTCATATCCCCCACGCTTTTTTCTCTAATCTCATCCCTCTTCGATCCCCCACCTTCTGCTCCTCCGGCACCGGGCTGTCCATGCAGTCGGCGTGCAGCCAGAAATGGCACCGGTCGCACTGGCTCATCACCCCGTCGTCCTCTGCCATTCCGCACACACACCGCACACAGTCCTTGTCCCGGTTGTCGCTGGTCGGACTGAGCTTGGCCGCCCTGTCCGGGTCCCATTGGCCCACGGGATGGGCCGAGTCCAGGTAGGATAGGTCGATGACGGTGTCCACGGTAAGCGGACGATGCGCGGGATCGCGCTTGGCGGAAGAGGACGAACTGGGCAGGGTGGCGGCACGTGGTCTGGCGCTGAAAGCCGAAGGTAAGTCAAGCAAATGACCGATGATCCCGATCAGTGATCGGAGCCCACTTTTCTTCCATAAATGTATGGAGCACATTCTTCGCCAATGGCGGCTGAACCCCGGAAAAGTCGATCGATTGCTTGAGTTGCACAAACTGGGCACGAATCGCATCTTTGTCTGTCCCCGAAGGAACCGAAGAGTAGATGAACTCGTTGAGCAACGAGTCGAAACGATCCAACAAAGAGGACGAGTTGCGAGAAGCGGAAGCAAAGAGCAACTGTAAGGGGGAGGGGCGGGTCGAGAGGTGATCAAGATGTATGATAGAGGGAGGGGATCAAGGAGGCCATTGGGATGATGGACCCACCACTTTGACGGCTCTGTTCAGCTCTTCTAGCTGGCCAAGGCTGATCGGAGAATTGTACAAAATTGCATAAAATTCGCCAAAAGTGCGCGAGAGGAGAGTGGCGAGTGTTGTCGGTGCGCAATCCCGGTTCCTTTCCGCACCTTAAGCGGAGTGTTTAAGCCCGATCTGATCGGCCCAGTCCATTAACTTCTGCTGACCTTTCCACGCCCTTTGTCCTTCCAAATTGCGCACCAAAAAGCATCGGCCCCTCCTCGCCACCGATCTTTCCTCGTCTCCCAATGGTTTTGCGCCCATTCGCCACTTTCTCTTCTGCCTCCGGTGAGCTGCCCGTCGTTCTGACAATGTCCTCGTCGTTGTACTGCTCGGCGTCGTCGTTGTCCATCTCCGGCCTTCGATGCCCTTTCTCCTCTCGTCGGTTTTGCTTGAATTTGACCTTTCTCTAATGGAAGAAGAGGCCAATGGGTGGGGAGAGGTGGAGGGTATTCGCCGGCCAGGACTGAGGACGTTGTTGTTGTGGTTTAGGGGTTGTCGGGCTGAACAATATTTATTTACGTTTATAGTTTATACCTTTGTGGAATTTCTTAGTATTTCAAGGTGGTCAACCCACTCCAGGGATTACATCCTGGCCATTTTGTGTTGGTCGTTAGCAATTCATCACATGGTCATCATCCTTGGTGACCTTGGCCCATCCCTCATTTCCCCGATCACTTTCTTATTAGCGATCAGCTTCCCCTCTCCTCCCGATCACTTTTGCCCTTTGCCCTCACCTCGCTGGTGTTTCCTTTCGGCCGTTGCCCTCTTGATTGTCACCAGTGCCGATGTGCTTGCCGGCATCGTCGGTGCTCTGATCCTAAGGATCAGCGGGGGTGTCTTCTGCTTCTGGTCCTTCTCCTCCCCTTCTTCCTCCTCCCTCCGCTCCTTCGATCGCTCTCCTCTGTGCTTCTTCGTCTCTTCCTTCCCTTCCTCCTCATTCCCCGTCTTCTTCCGCTTCCTTCCAATTCTCTTCTTTCCCGAGACTTCTTCCTCCTCTTCCTCCTTTGCTCTTTGATCATCATCCTTCTTCCTCCGTTTCCCCTCTTCCTTTGGATGCCCAGCATCCTTTCTTCCTCTCTTCCCTTCCTCCTTCTTCATTGTCATCCTCTTCTCATCCGCCTTCCCTTCCTCTTCCTTCTTCGTCTTCTCCTTCCTTCCCTCCTCTTCCTTCTTCGTCTTCTTCTTTCGTCCCTCCTCTTCATCCTCTTTCTTCTCCGTATTCTTCTTCCGTCCCCTTCTCTTCCTCTGGATCCTCCTCTCTTCCTCCACCCTCCTCTTCACCTCTTCCCAGTCCATTCTTGGCCATGGCCATCCCTTCTTCGTCTTCATCCCCTCCCCCTGCTGTCGGATGTTCAGATGACATTGTTCCATCCGGCTCACCACCCTCTCCACCAATTCCCCCAATTTCCGGCTCAGATGGTCTCTGACCCGGGCCCTGTACACCGCCAACTGTTCCATCCTCCGCTTCTTCCGCTCCCTCGCGTCTTCTTCCGCTTCCTTCTGCAACTCTTCCGCCTCTGCCTCCTCCCCTCTGCTGGTGTTCACTTCCTGTTCCTCTTTCCTTAAATGTCCACCCATCATCCGCCCTTCCATGGTCTTCTTCCCTTCCCATTACCCCAATTCTTCCTCTTCCTCAGCCGCTGAAATGACCATCTGTTGTTGTTGTTTTTGTTGTTTTTCTCGATTTTCCCCCCAAAAAGTGCTGCCAGCCGGTTCATCCCCCGACTGCGGTGGTGCAGTGCTCGCGTCGATGTCCTTGTTGTTGTTGTTGCTGCTGTTGTTGCTGCTGTTATTGCCTCTGCTCGCTTCCAGACCTTTTTCCTGCTCCGCCTTCAGCTGGATGAGCGAGGTCAGCTGCTTCAGCTGAAAGGCACGTGAATGGTGAAAAAGCGCAAAAAGAAGATGGACAAGCACAAGGAGATGAGAGAGAGAGAGAGAGAGAGAGAGAGAGAGGAGAGAGAGGATAATGGTGATGGCCAAGGGGCCCAAAGTCAATGTTCCCCCTCCCCCATCCACCGCCCCCGTTCATTCGCTTCTATAGCGACGAGAAGAGCCGAAAAGGATTTGCTGGGGTGGGGGAGAGAGAGGTGAAGTGGGGACGAGGGGGACGGGGGACGGGGAGAGATGGCGCAAATAAATGTGCATGTAATTCCCTGGGTTCTTGGCTTTATCTCTGCTGCGTGGGAACGCACGCCGGTCCACTTCCCCCGCCTCTGACGCGTGTCCCCCGCGCCAACCAAGATGAATGGCATTTCTCTTTTCTCTCTCTCTTCTCCTGCTCCTCCTCTCCCTCTCCTACCCCCGGCCAATTAATTGTCAAATTTGGAAATTTCCCGGGGTTCGCGTGCCGTTCTCTGGCCTCTTTTGCTTGGCTCTTCCATTGGGCCCACACTTCTTTTTTGTCTATCCGTCATTCCTCTTTTCTATTGGCGTATTCTCTTGTTCTCACTTTTCTCTGACTGTCTTCCCCTCTTCCCACAGCGTTCTTTCTCACCTGTTCCCGGGAGATATTGGAGGATAAGCACTCCGCCAGCTCGTGCAAGCTCATCCCCTGGTGGAACAGCACTTCCCTGGCCCCTCCGCCACTGTTCGGCCTCCGTTCTTCCTCCGTCATCTCCACTTCCCTCCGTCCCTCTCTCCCTGCCTCTCCTTCCATTTCCTCGTCATGTTCTGTATGCGTCACCGGCACCAGCTTGGGCATGTCCGAAAAGTCCGCTTCCGAATCTTTTTCTCCCTAAAAATGCAATAAAATGCAACTATTATCTCGTTCATCCTCCTTCCTCCCTCTCTTTTCCTCACCACCTCTCCACACCCTTCCGTCTCTCTTCTTCCTCATCATCTCTCTTCATCCTCATCCTCATCTTTCCGTCTCTTTCCCTCATAATCTTTCCATGCATCTTTCCTCTTCTCACTCTCCTTCCTCTTCATCATTCCCCTCTTCCCTCTCCTTTCTCTTCATCCTTCCCTCTTCCTCTTCCTTCTCTTCTTCCTCATCATCTCTCTTCATCCTCCGGTTCCCTCTTTCTTTTCTCACCACCTCTCATCACTCATCATCTTTTCGTCTCCCTCTTCATTCTCATCATCCTCCCCCCTCCTCCTCCTACCTCCTCATCCTTTCGTCTCTTTCCCTCATCATTCTTCCATCCCTCTTTCCTCTTCTCACCCTCCTTCTTCTTCATCCTTCCATCCCTCTTTCCTCTTCCCTCCCTCTCTTCTTCCTCGTCATCTCTCTTCATCCTCCCTCTTCCTTTCCTCCTCCTTCCCTTCCATCTTTACTTGGTTCTCCCCTTCCGTCGTCATCTGTTCAATGATCAGCGATGGCGGAGCTTGGGCTGCTGCTGCTGAAGATATCGGTGCCGTAATCAGAAGGGATGAATCGGCCGAGTAGGATTGGACATAGAAGGACGAAGTTGAGGGATGAGTGCCGGATGAGGAAGAAAACATCCCGTGCCCCCCTCCTCCGCCGCCATTATGAACCGATTCGCAGGATCGAACCTTCACGGAAGTGAAAATATGAATTGGGACGCCTTTTTTGAGACTTCCCATTGACTTAAGCTATTCTGACAGTTGACTTTCGTACCAGTGTTCTGCCTGATCCTCCAGATCATGATCCAGGATGATCTGATCCATGATCTGATCTGATCCAAGTTCCCGGATCAGATCAGGATCAGATCATTTTTGAAACCTCTGGATCAGGATCAGATCATGTTTTGGATCATTTTTTCATGTGATCCGAAATGATCCAAAAATTTGAATTTTTTCGTTGAAAAATGGTCAATTTCGACCCAAATTTTGAAATTTTCTGGCAAAAATTGTGAAAATTTCGACCGATTACCAGAGAAAAATTTAGTTTTTTTTCAAAAAAAATTATAAAAATTGATGTACATCCTTAAGGAAGAAGCCCAAAAATTGCAAATTTTTCTCCGGTGACTATTGTGACTAACATCACTCTTCGAGACAGAGAAATTTCGTCAAAAAAATTAGCTTAAGCAAAAAAGTGACCAATTTTCGTAAGAAATTTAATGAAAAAGCGCGAGTTTTCTCCGGCGGCCCCTATGGGACCGCCGAACTGCTTTTTTTATTTGTTTCGTCGACCCCCTGGTGCCCCCAGGGGCGGACGGATCTGGGATTTCGGCGTGGGGGATATCCATGTAAAGGGTTTAACCACAAATTTTTTTTAGGTGTCGGTGGCCCCGATAGTGGCCAGCAAAGAAAATTTTTAAAATATAGGCCATTTTTCTTTAAAAAATTGGTCATTTTTTGCACTTTATAGAGTAATTCTAACTTATTTCTGGGGTGTTGGCGCCCGAATGGGGCCGCTGAAGAAAATTTTGAGGTTTTTAGACTCTTTTCTTTCGAAAAATGATCAATTTTTCATCTTAATTTTCAATTTTTTTCTTCCCTTTTCTTCCCCGAGCCCCTACGGATTTTTTTTATTTTTTTGACTTACAATTCAATATATTGAAGAAACACAATTGAAAACTGCTTTCTTAGCTGTATGAAATTATTTTGAATTGAATTAATTTTACTAAATAGTAGCAATTAATGCTTTCTCAAAAAGGATGGATTTAAAAAAGGTGAAAAAAAAATATAAAAAAAATTTTTGGATCATGATCCTGGTGATCTGATCTGATCTGATCCAGATCATGATCTGACGTGATCTGATCTGATCCTGATCCAGGGGGTCGGATCAGATCAGATCAGATCATTTTTGATGATCCACTCCCCTGGATCAGGATCAGATCAGATCATCTCCGAAAAAGGTGGATCAGGCAGAACACTGTTTCGTACCCTATTGGTACTTTTCATCCCAAATCCTAGTTTCCTGATTGTTTTCCTGTCCGCCCAATTTTATTTTTCGGATTTTCCAAACCTGCGACGAGTAAGGTGACACCATCGGCGGCGTGTACACGGACGGAGGGGACCCGTCGATGGACTGGATGCCGCTGTCGGGCGTGGAAGAGATGTGCGATCCGCCCGGATGGGCACCCATGTAAGGGTTCCACTGCTGGGGCACCATGGCGTTGGCACCTGTTCCGCCGATGTTGTTGGCCATAAAACGGACGGAAGAGGAAGCGGAAGAGGGATGAGGAGGATGGACAAGGAAGGAGGAGGAGGAGGAGGAGGAGGAGGGAGGTTGGTGCTGTTGGTTGTGGAGGAAGATGGTGGACGGGCACAGGGACGCGGGACCGGAAGAAGATGGGCAGGCAAGCGGTTGGGGTTGTTCCGCAACAAAGTGTTGCTGGGCAACATTGTGCTGTCCCTTTCCGTCGTCCCCTCCTCCACTCCGTTGGTGTTGTTGGACTGCTTCCCGTTCCGGATGCTGTGCTGCTGATGAGCCCATCGACGGACTGTACATGTCCATGTTGGTGTAGATGGGGTCGGACTGACTGCAAAACGGGGAGGGACAAGTTGAAGGAGTGCCGGGCAATGAGGCCGAATGGAAGTTCCCCCTAAGCAATCCTCAATTTATGCCAATAATCCGCTTATCAATGCCGTCAAAGTCTGAAAAAATGGTGGCCAAACAGGAAAGATGAGGGGGAAGGTGGGGTGAGTGGGGGAGATTTGATGGTTGGCAATGGAAAACAGCGAAGGTGGGGGGGGGGGGGGGNGGGGCAGAGAGGGGAGGACAGCTGCATTTGGCCAATTGGCACTTTCTCCTCACTCTCCACCTCTCTCACCCCCCTTCCCCCAGCTATTTCCTTCTTTCATTCCCCTAATTGGAAGGGAAGAGAGAAGGGATACAAAACAGAAATGGCCCCAAAAAGTGCCGACGTATTGGCCCATTAGTGCCGAACCATTAGTCGCGGCCATTGGTTTTTTTTGTGTTATTTACAAATTGTGAGAAAAAGTACAATGGGAAGCTATTTTAGACATTTGGGGTACTTTTAACAGTTGGTTTACCTATGCACATTTTTGGTCATTTGCACACAAAAATTAGTCCTTCCTTGGCATTGAACTTTGGGTCACAATTGGGGATTTTCGTTATCTTCTTGCCCCCTTTCCCCTGTTCATTCCCCCTGCCGACCTTATCAGGTAGTCCTCGGTGGTGATCACGGTGGAGTTGACCAGTTGTGAGTAGTCGATGGAGTGCAGGTCCCCCAGCAGATCCCCCTGTCCTTGCCCTGGCCCCGCTCCTCCTCCCTCTCCTTCCTCCTCCGTCGTTGTCTCTTTGCCCTCCGGCACTCTTTCTTCCGCTTCCTCCTCCCGTTGTTTGCTCTTCCGCTTCTTCGGCGCTTTGGCCGGCTTTTCGCTGCCTTTGTCCTTTGGCTGATGGACTTTGGACGATGATGGGGCAGGGGCAGGGAGGGGAGGAGAGTGGACGGGGACGAGAAGTCCGTTGGGCTGATGAGAGGATGAGGAAGAAGCAGAGGAGGATGAAGAAGAGGAAGAGGGACTGTGACTGGCAGGGAAGGACGAAGGGGTGGAAGAGGAAGAGCAGGAAGCGGAGGGCGGGGAGGAGGTGACCACGCTCAGCACGTCACAGTTCCCGCTAGCAACAGATGTGGCACCAAACTGGGACATAACCTGAACATTCGGAAGAATTAAAAAAGTATAAAGTGGATGGACGGAAGGAATGAAGAATACAACACTATCTTCCCCCTATCCGTTCGCTAAAACATACCTATTCGGTTTTTATGGTCCCAATTAAATTGTTATGCCAAGAGCATCTTCATCGTCAACCCTTCCCCCACCTGCGATGACGACTGCACTGTCTCGACGACTGCACTGCCTCTTCCCCCTCCTCCTCCGCCCTTCCGCATCGCCATCATCGGCACCAGCGTCTTCTTCAACAGTTTCGGCGTTATCGCCTTCCCATTCTGCTTCGGTCTCGGCAAAATCGGCGGCATTCCGTTCGGCGCAAACATTGCCCCGCTGGCCCCCGGGGGGCATTTTGGTGGCATCGGAATGATCGGAAACGGAGAATGACGCGAGACATTGCGGCAATCCCTGTCGAGAACAGCGGAAGGATGATTGGGCACGATCTGGATGGAGGAGGGGCTGGCGGCAATCGTGGCGAGCGAAAGAGCGGCGCCCGAGGAGGTGGATGGTAGCTGAAGGGATGAAAGCGGATGAGAAGGATGAAGAGGGAGGAGGAGATGAGGGAGGAGGGAGAGGAAAAGAAAAAAGGATGAAAAGGAATAATAAAAATGAAGAGAAGAGAAGGATGAAGCGAGTGGGAAGATGGATGGATAGAGGAGGGGAAAGAGGAGAGGAATTATCAATACGGAGAATTTAGACTTTAGCGGGGATTAAAGGATTCGGAATCCAAATCCAACCCCAACACTCTTTCACTCCCTATGTCTCTCGATATCCTCATCCATCTTCCTTTATCTCTCTAATCAATTTTTGACATTCTTTTTGGTCCCTTCTCCTTTTAAGTCCAATCTGCTCCCTATCATCATTCCTTTCCCAACTTTTCCAAAAATGGAATGGATTTTCCTTCTCCTTCTCCCACCTTCCCCCCTCTCCTCCTCCTTTTCTTCCCCTTTTGTCCCTTTGGCCAAATATTTTGTTCTCTGCCAATTTGGCCCATTCCCTCGGCTCATGCTCTTCCTCCTCTTTTTGGCCCAAAAGTGCCGACCCAAGTCCAAAGGGGCAATAAGCGACTGACTGCTCACCCGCCCACTCTCTCCCACCAATTCGCCCACTCTGGCAAAACCAAAATATGCACAATTTGGTCATTGTAAAGGGAGAAAAGTGAAGAAGGCAGCATTTGGCCGATGGCCCCGGAGGGGCTGAAAGATGGAGAGGAATAATAAGGACCAAAGGAAGAGAGAGGGGGAAGACACAAACATCCCTCGCCCCTTCAGCCCATTTGGCCATTCCCCTCTCCCCTCCCTGGGTTTCTTTCTCTCAAAGACCAATAGATGATGATGATTCTCTCCCGCCACGGCCCCAAATTGCGACCGTGGGCTGAAGAGATGGGCCACAGCTCATAAAGCTCGTCGACTCCTCTCCCCCTTCGCTCTCTTCATCTTTCATCTGTTTCCCCTCCTCTCCCATTCCCTTCCCACCAAATAACACATTTACCGCTCCATTCTCCCTTGGCTTACTTAGGCCAGCTTTGTCCTCCTCCTCGTTGTCATATTATTTGGCCCAAGGGGAGAGGCCATCCGGACCCTTGTGAAGGAAATGTGTTGGGGTGAGAGGGAAAGGAGGAGAGAGTGAGAGACTGACTCTATCGCCGCAAGAGGCACGGATGGGATGGCCACTCGGCCGCCGCCGTTTCCGGCAATGTGCAATTTGGATAAGGAGGCGAAGGGCCAAGTGAATGGGGGAGGGAAGAGGGGAGGAAGAAAGGAAGGAGGGGGGAGGAAATGGCCCAAAGTTTGTTTTGTCCGTCAAAGCAGAAGCAAAAAATTTAGCCCCTGTGGCATCATCACATGACTCCAGTTGTGAGTTAACGGAGATTGGATGGTGAGGAAAGAAGGATATGTATGACTTGGTCATAAAAAGAAAGGCCAAGTCATCAGGCAACGGACCATTCCACTGTTTTTCAGCTAATCCCAACTATTTGTACTTGTCTCCCTCGTCCTCTCGCAATTTCGGACTTCCCCCCTCTCCTTGGGGCTCATCTGATCCCGGTGATCTCTGATCCCCCACCTGTTGTGTCTGTGCCGTCGTGCGGATCAGCAACCCGAACAGTTGTGCCTCGTTGCCGTCCTCCTGGCGCCTCTTGAGCATGCATGGGACCGCCTCGAAGCTCATCCTTCCTCCGCCGATGATTGATGGGGACAATGACTTTGCCAGCTGATCGGGGCAAATTCACACATTTGCGACGAATGAATTAATTGATCGGTCGTTGTTGATTATTTGGGATGGATTGTTTTGATTCTCGGGGTGGTGGGGTGTGTCTGAATCGAGGGAAAATGTTGACGATGATGCTTTAGGAGGGGGAGGGAGTGAGGAAGGGATTTCTGATGTGATCTTTGGTTTGGTCCATTTT